>CANUEP010085118.1:0-41291 GCA_947857235.1 Jatropha podagrica
CAACCAAAGTCTCATTCCCCACACAATTCACACACATTCTCAAAAATTCATCAAAAACCTAAAAATTGAAAACTTGAGAAATTGAAGTGCACTAACCTCTCAAATAAGCTTAAACAAGCTTAGAAGAATCTATTCCTTAGCCTTCTCTTTGCCCTTTGAGGATGGTTCTCCAACCTCTTCAAAGTAGGAGAAAAATTCATCAAAATTAAATATTAACACACAAGATAGATAGAGCATGATTTAACACATTAATTCCTTGTCTTATCCTAGAATTCCACTCAAAAAAGCATAAAACCCAAAAATCACAACTTATTTCTTTAATGGAAACTTCAATTCTCTAGCTTAAAATCTCTAAATTTTAACTCCTACTACTTAGTTCTTAAGGATTAATCACAATTTTATGGTTTAATTAGGTTGTTTAGTGGTGATTTGTGGTAGAAAAATAAAAGAAAAGTGAAGGAAGAAGAGAAGAGAGAAATGGCGTGGAAGATGGAGATGGGAAGAAGAAAGAGAAGTTGTTGCTTAAGTAGCAAAGTCAAACTTTGCTTCCTCCTTTTATGCTAAATCAAGGGCCATGATCAAGTCCTAAGTAATCTCATCCAATGGCTCTAAATATTCCTCAAATAATTCTCTTTCAATTATTATTTAACTCCACAAATTAATTAAATTAACTCCTAAAAAATAATTCATCATTTATTCCTTAGTATACTACACTAAAAATAGTATTCATTAGTTGCCACAACTCTCCAAAAATATTCATGAAATATTCCCTACCCACCTAAATTATGCAAACATGTTTCAAAAATATTAATTAACATATTAGACACTCAAAGTAATTTTTTCGGACCGAGATAATACCAAGTCCCGGATCGATGGTACTATTCACAGACTGGTAAATCACTATTACTGACACTGAAAAACAGTCCGTTACAGTTCTCCCCCCTTAAAAGAAAATTCATCCTCGAATTTGCCTGATATGAATAACTGAGGATGATGCTGTGTTACAGAGTTAGAGAGTGAACCTTGGCATTTGATAAACAACGCCTTGTGTTAAAAGAGGTGGGAGGTTCGAAACAACCCTCGACATTAGACTTCTCTTTGGCTCCTCTCTGGGTTGGAGCTTATGATCTTCCGATTAAGTGGATGAACCTTCGAATGGCACAATTTGTTGGGAATAAGATTGGGTTTTTTTGGAGTTTACTGATTTGTTTAAATAGTAAAAAAAAATACTTATATAAGGTTTTGGGTCACATTGGATTTAAAAAAACCTTTGCTCAGAGGGATAACAATTAGGACAGGAGGTAAGGAGCTGTGGGTTCCCCTTCACTATGAAAGCCTTCCTAACTTTTGCTATTTCTGTGGTTGTTCTGGTCATTCAGTGAGGAGTTGTGACATGGATGTTGATGGTTCTTCTGATAACATGGCGAATCGTTTGTATGGTGAGTTTCTTTATGCATTAAAGGCTCTACTAGGAGGTCTGTGGTCTCTCTAGATGAGTCAAAAGCTAAGCAAAAGTTATTTTTTAAACCGGAAGGACATTCAAAATTCCACAGACTCTAAGCCCAGGATGACTGTCTCCCCAGGTACTCATAATGCAGCTGTTATGGATCTCCTAGACACTATTGAGCTTTTGCGTCAATTAGAGGATATGTGGGTGAATCAAAGGCCTAGCCTTGGTACCATGGTTTCTATATCTGATGATTCCCCTGGTTTAACGGATGCTGAGGTTCCTGATGGTGCTAATCAAACTGTCAAGACTGCTTCCTCCCTCTTTAGGCACTACCTGTAGTAATCCCCCACCCGTACCAAACCATGCTATTCCTCCTCTCTCTTCTATCTCGACACTTATTTCTATTCCTATTTATGAAGATCCCTTATCTTACCCCACTCCACTAGTGTGATCCAATGCCCTTGTACCTCCGCTCTCTCCTCCCAACCTCCCTATGTCCTACAGTGACCCTTCCATACCTATCCCTTTTTACCCTCAAGATACCATTCCAACATCCAACTCCTCGGCCTCTCAGTCTCAGCAACCTACCCTTCCACATCCTTCCCCTATTACTAAATCTTCATTGAAAAGAAAGGCAAGGTTATTTGCAAAGGTGGCCCAGCAGGTTCAGTTAGACAGCACAGGGAAAAGAAAGGAGAGTGAAGCACCTTTTGTTCGTTCATTGGATGGTGTTCCCATAGTTTATGATTGCTCGGCTAAAAAATTGGAGTCAATCAAGATATCAGCGGAGGTTGGCGAATAGCCCCGCCGGACGCCATGATTATCTTATGTTGGAATTGCAGGGGGCTTGGGAACCCTTATGCAATTCAACAGTTGAAGAAGCTCATCAAGCTTCAAGATCCCATTTTGGTTTTCCTTGTGGAAATAAAATTACTTGAGATTGAAGTCCTTAGAGTTCGTGACTAATGTGGCTTTACGTTATCTGTGTCGATTTCTTATGATAGTGTATATTTAATGTGGGCTGAACACTTGCAGGTTCAGGTTCTATCGTCGTCTCAGAATCATATTGATCTTGCTGTTAATAATATTTGGTGATTCATAGGGGTGTATTGGTGGCCGGAAGAATATAATAAGCATAGTACTTGGTCTCTTCTTCGTGAATTGATGAGTGCTTTGCAGCTACCATGGCTGGTTGGTTGTGATTTCAACGAGATTCTCTATCATCATGAAAAAGAAGGCGGCTTACCAAAAGATCAAAGTAAACTAATGGATTTCCATTCCGTACTTAATGATTGTGAGTTGGAGGATCTGGGTTTTAATGGTTTTGCATTCACTTGGAGCAACGGTAGAATTGGTGATTAGAATATTTTAGAGCGGTTGGATCGTTTTGTGGCGTCTCCTTCATGGATCCATATGTTTATCAATTTTTCTGTTTCACATCTCCTTAGACAACATTGTGAGCATTGTCTTATTACTTTATCTTTAGAAAAATCTAAGAGAACCCATCGATGCAAGCCTCGCCCTTTCAAATTTGAATTCATGTGGCTAAGAGATCCTGGTTGTGTGGAGACAGTTAAGGATGCATGGGAGGACTCCACTGGTGATAGTTTGGAAGTCATATTTGTTAAGTATGCTAGGGCACTTAAGCGATGGGAGCACCATCACTTCGTCCATGTTACTCATCAGATCCAAAGTTGTGAGAAGTTATTATTTAATATGCAAAATCAACCTCAATCTAAAAATTATGTTTTACGTCAAAGAGAGGTGGACCTAGCACTTAAAGAATTATATCTTAGAGAGGAATCATTATGGTGTCAAAGGTCCCGCATTCAATGGCTGCAAGAGGGGGAATCGTAATACTACTTTCTTTCATACAAAAGCAATTGCTCATTAGAAAAAAAACACCATCGATCAAATATCGTATGACTCGAGTATGCAGTTAGGATGACGACGATATTGCATGGGTTATAACATCATATTTTCGATCGCTTTTTACCTCTACATGTCCATTAGCTCTGGACGAGGCTCTGAGTACGATGGAGAGTAAGGTAACTCCTGAGATGAATGCTACTTTATTAGAACCTTATCATAGGGATTAAATTTTGTTTGCTATTAAGCAAATGCATCCATCCAAAGCTCCTGGGCCCAATGGTATGCCTCCATATTTTTTCAAAAGTTTTGGCATATTATCGGTCCATCTATTGAGGATAAAATTCTCTCCATTTTGAATAATATTGATTCACTGGCTTCGCTAAACCATACTTTTATCACTCTTCTTCCTAAGATTAAAAAGCCTGTGCACACTAAAGATTTTCACCCTATTAGCCTATGCACTGTTGTTTTTAAAATTATCATTAAGGTCATAGCTAATAGACTCAAGCCCATGCTTTCTTCTGTCATTCACCAATCACAATCTACTTTCATCCCTGGTCATTTAATTACTGATAATGCTCTAATGGCTTTTGAGTTGTTTCATCATATTAAACACAAAACCAAGGGCAAGAAAGGTTTCTTTGCTCTTAAACTCGATATGATCAAGGCGTATGATCGGGTTGAGTGGTGTTTTCTTGAGCGTGTGCTGCATAAACTTGGTTTTGATGCTAAATGGGTCTCTTTGATTATGGCCTGTGTTACTACTGTCCCCTATTCTATCCTAATTAATGGTGATCCTAAAGAGACTTTCTTTCCCCAAAGAGGTCTCCGTTAAGGTGATCCTTTATCGCCATACTTTTTTTTTTGTGCAAAAGGTTTTTCCAATTTACTCAGGAAGGCAGAAGCACATTCCCATCTCCATGGTATTAAGATTTATCGAGCTGCTCCTCCTATTTTACATTTGTTTTTTTTTTGTAGATGATAGTATTATTTTTGGTAGAGCTACCAGGCAGGAGGCTAATAAGATTAAGGTGATAATACACTGTTATAGTGGTACGTCTGGTTAAAGTATCAATTTTGATAAATCTGAAATATATTTTAGCTCTAACATCAGCACAGATGCCCGTGAGGTGATTAGCAATAGTTTGGGGGTGCATCAAATTGATCACCATAAAAAGTATTTGGGTCTTCCAGCTTTCATGGGGAGAAAAAAGGAAGAAATGTTTAGCAACTTAGTTGATAGAGTTGTGAAAAAACTGAATGGGTGGAAGGAAAAATCCCTATCTCGAGCTGGTTAGGAGGTGCTACTTATGTTGATTATCCAAGCCATTCCCACCTACATCATGAGTTGTTTTGCTATTCCCTTGGACATCTGTAATCAAATTGAAGGCATGATGGCTAAATTTTGGTGGGGATAGCAAAAGGACGAGCGTAAAATTCATTGGTCCAGTTGGTCTAACTTGTGTCGTTTGAAGGACCAAGGTGGAGTGGTTTTTAGGAATTTGTAGGCCTTTAATCATGTGATGCTGTAAAAGCAATGTTGAAGACTTGCTTCTAATGACTCTTCTTTGTTATCGCAGTTTCTGAAAGCCCGCTACTATCCTCGTGGGTCGTTCATGTCTACAGGTCTTAGGTATAAGCCAAGTTTCACATGGCAGAGTTTTATGAAAGCCCGGCCACTTATTGATCAAGGGTCTTGATAGCTTATTGTTAATGGTGCGAGAGTTCGTGTTTGGGGTGACAAATTGATTCCATCGCTATCGTTTTAGAGAATACTTTCAGCTCCCTCAGATTTGGATCTTGGTGTCTACGTTTCTGACATGATTGATCATGGGAGTAGTCGTTGGCGACAGGATGTGACGTGTTCTTCCTTCTCCCCTTTGGAAGCAGCTACGATCCTAAAAATTCCTCTCAACGTTCATAGAGCCCATGATATTCTTGTTTAGAATTGTTCTAAGACTGGTTTTTTCTTGGTAAAGTCAGCCTATCATTTGGCGCTATAATCTCAGTTTAGTGATGTTGCATCTACTTCTACAGGTGGCCAGAATGGGCTTTGGAAATGGCTATGGAAGCAGCAACTGCCCCCTAAGGTCAAGCATTCCATCATCGTCTTCTTTCGAATACGCTCCCGACCAAAATCATGTTGTGTTGACGGGCTGTTGATGTTGAACCAGTTTGCAGTAACTGTGGTAAGGCAGCAAAATCCATGCATCATGTTTTCTTACATTGCCCAGTTACAGTTCGAGTTTGGTGTTTATCTCCTTTGCGTTTCGATACTACGGCGACCCCTCTATCCTGGATGGACTGGTTCCTGCAAAAACGTGAAAATCTTCTCGAGGAACAGCTGCATCTAATTCTTATGATAGCATGGGCTTTGTGGCATGCTAGAAACTTGTGGTTATACCAATAGAAGAAAATTACTGATTCCCAGATTTTACATTGTGGATTTAGTTTGCGACATGATTTTTTAGATGTTTAGAGTCGTGATAGTTGGCATGTTTTTACTCAACACGTCCTAGCACAAGTCACAAGTTGGTAGGCTCCAGCTTTTGGGTTTATTAAGATGAACATAGATGCGAGTATTCAAGACAGCCTGGGGTATAGTGCATAAGTGATCTTTCGGGACCATGTGGGTTAGGTGCTAGCAGTTACTGCTTCTAGACTCTCTCGCCTGCTTAAGCTGAAGTGGAGGCTGCGATTTATGGACTGGAGTTGGCTTTGCAGTTGAGTTTCACCTCTTTGCATTTTGAGACAGATTACATGGTGATAATTTCTAGTCTTAAAGCTTCCTTTGTCCCCGCTAATGATTTTGGGACCCATATGCTGCAATTAAAAGGTTTTATGTCTCAGTTTCTCAGTTCTCTTTCACTCATGTTAATAGGAAGGGCAATTGTGTTGCACATTTTATAGCCAAGGATGCTCACTGTCACATCCATATTTTCTAAACATGCCATTAGCATGCATTAAATCATTTTAGAGCCTAATTACAAATTATTATGATTTAAGTATGATTTTGGTGAATAATGTCATAGGGTTAGTTTAGTAATTTCACATATGTAGAGATTTAATTTATTAATGATATGATTTATGTTTATATAGTTAATTTATGGTGTCATAAATTATTTTAGTAATTTTAATTATATAGAAAATTACTTTATGGCATGATATGTATATTTATAAAGTTTTTATTATGTATAGTTAGACTTAGTGTAGTGTCTAATTCTAGCCTTAGGATGAGGGAAACCTAAAACAAATCCTAGCCTTCTATCTATAAGACTTTTGACCAAGTCAATCTTGTCTCCACACAATGGCAAATTAACAAATTGCCATTAATGAATTAATATAAGCCTTTGAATGAGTTTTTAAGATCTAATCTCCACTGTTCATTTGAAGAAATTACCAAAGTGCCCAAAAGTCATCTAAAACCTAAATAATCAAATATGTAATAACCCATCTTCTTCTTGATCAAAACCCTAGCCACCTAAACCAAACTCTCTCCCTCTCTTCTCCATTTTTCTTCACTACACCATAAAAGCCACTATTTTTAAACAAGTTCAAGAAAAAATATTTAAATACCTAAGCTAAGGCAGTGAATTCTTGCATCAAAATTTTGGATTTTCACTATTTGGTAAACTTTCTCTCACTAAAACCTATTCTACCTCTTTCTCTCTCATCTAAAATCTTAGTGATTTTTCAAACTAAGGCTAGACATAAGTTCTCATACAGTTATTTATGTTATTCATGCATTTAGATTTTTATTTTCATTAGGTCTAAGTATTTATTTAGAATTTTCTTTTCTTAGAAGGTTCTACCTCCAAGAATAAGGGAAAAGAGGTGTTAGGAGACTAGCATTTTGGAAGTTTGTGCTATTTCTTATCTTTAGATATTTTTAGGAATTATTTGGTGTGATTTTATATTTTTGTAGTTCAAGACTTGATTTTTGTGCTTTAAATGAGTTGATCTATGTTTAATATGTCTCATTTATGCTAGATGTGATTTTATGAAATTTTAGTTTATGCTTTTCATATTGTTCAAATTTAATAATATTTATTTTTAAAAAAAATCTCTATATTAGTTTTTAGTGATTTTATGCTTAAATCTACATGTATGAATATTGTAGATGTTAAATATGGGCTTTTGTGAAATTTAAATATTATTAATGTTTTTTTTAGGTTAGCTAAATTTATAGTAATTTTTTTTTTTATGTATGTGATATGTAAATATTATAGTGTAAGGTTAAGGATAATAAAAATGATGATCTTAGTAAATTATTAGACTTGTTATGTAAAATTATTGGAGACATAATTTATTTTGGGTACCAAATAATATTTCCATTACTCATGGATTTATTTGGACATGTTCTAAGGACCAAGGAGAAATTTCCCATGCTTGTGGAGACTTTGGACAAAGAAAATTTTAAGGACTATTAAGATATTTTCTAAGGATCCAAATGCAATTTGCATTAATTGTGGTCTAAAGAACTATTTCGGCTTGATTAAGGACTATAATTATAAATTGGACCCTTAAAAGGGATTAAATTGTGGACTATGGATAAATTAATATGCCATTAGTCTATTTATTCAAAGTGAGACCCATTTATAATTAATGAGGACATTAAGGACTAAATTATAATTTATCCTTAATTAAGATGATTAATTAAGTAGGATTAGTGATAATTAAGTAGAAGTAATAAATTAATTGGTTCGTAGTAATTTAATTAAGTGGTTAGATAGTTAATTGGTGATATCTATATTAATTAGGTACTTAATTAGTAAATAACAGGAATAATAAAAATAACAGAATTTTATGGCTACTATATCAATTAAGTAGATAATTAAATTAATCTTGAAAGTTAAAGAAATATTGGATTTAAAAATCAAATTAGATCAATTAAATTAGATCCACTTAAGTCTAAGTTAGGAGAATATTAGAAATAATTGTATCACTCATAATTCACTAATATGCACAAATTTCAAGACTATGACACAATTCCAAAGGCATTAATATTAAACATGATACAATTATTAATGCAAGCTCCAAAATGAGCAACAATTGAAGAATAAACTGGGGCAAAGTCCACAACAAAAGGGAATTCAAAGCAAATTGTGACAAACCCATAGTAACAGGAAATAAAAAAATAAACTGGGGCAAAGCCCATAATAAAAAGCAATAACTGAGAAAAAACCCAGAACAAGCAGTAATTTAGAATAAATCTAGGGCAAAACCTAGGACAGGTAGCAATTTAAGAATAAAACCAGGACAAAGCCTACAATAAAAAATTTTTTAGAATGAATTCTAGCGAAGACTAGCTATAAGAGGCCATAGAAGAACAAACTGGGGCAAGCCCCAAAGTAAGAAGAAATTAGACGAGAAGCTGTGATGAGAAGCAATAAAAAATAATTGGGGCTAAGCCCGAAAAATGCAATAGAAAAAGAATAAAACTAGGGCAAAGCCCATAGCATAAAGAGTTCAGAATGGACTAAGGCAAAACCAATAGTACGAACCAAAAGAATGAACTGGGGCAAACCCCACAAGAAGGATATCTAGGAATGAATTGGGATGTGTCCCGGTGTCCTATGGCACTCTGTGCATCTTCTAGACTAATTTAATGAAAACAGATCGGTTCGCTTGTGGGGCCCACAGTTGCCTTGATGGGGTCCACTGTTGGGGCCCATCAATGGCACTTAAGGGCCCATCAGTGGTGATGATGTTTCACATTACAGAACGAGATTGAAACATTAGATTGATTCGATTCTCAAACTAGGCATCCTAGGGTAAGAAACTAGATCCTTTGGATCATTTTCACTTTTTTAGGGTTTGTGTTGAAATGAGGGTCGAAAACGAATCTCGGGATCACTCGAGATGAATTTTCATGCCTTATGTTAATGTACGTGCCATTTAAAATTATTTAATAAAAAATCAAAAATCAACTCGTTTATGGGGTCCACGCGTGGGCCATTAGTGGGGCCTATGTGTGGGGCCCACATACCACTTAGGCAAATAGTGTTATTTTGCCCATTTGCTTATAAATACCACACTTATGGCTAGGGTTAGGGGGTTGACATTTTTTTTGTTTAGCAATTGCAATGTTGAGAGAATTAAGAACAAAAACACCAAAAACATAAAACCAAACATAAAATCAAATCAAAAACAAAATATGAACTTCTTCACAAAAATCTTAGGATTTTTACTAGTTTGTGAGTCTAGAAGTGTGATCAATTCATAGTCATTGTGTTCTGGGATCACAAACACTTCAAGCAGTGAATAAACCACACAAACTTGGATCAAGCTTCAAATATCAAGTGTTTTTAAGGTTTCTTCATCAAACTTCAAGCAAATCAACGTTTTTTCTTCAAAACAAGGTAACTGAGAGTCTAAACTTCATTCTCATTTGATTTTAAGTTCATTTCTATCTTGTAACTCTAAGATACTAAGTTTTTTTGACAGAAACATGTGAAAATTGAGTTTTGCAGCAATCTGCTGCATTTCTAATTTACGAAGCACCGAGCCTTTAAGAAGGTGCCCTAGCCTTAAGGAAGGTGCCCTAGCCTTAAGGAAGGCACCCCAACCTTGAGGAACGCATCTAACCTTGAGGAAGGCACCCCAACCCTAGCCTTGAGGAAGGCCCTCCTTTAAGGCACCCAGAAATGCTTCAGATTGTTGTCATCCTCTTTTGTCTTCGATCTTCTAGTGATTACAAGTTTTTCTACCTTGGAATGGGATGTGAGTCACTTATAATGGTGTTAGTCTATAATTTTTAGAAGAAAAATAACTTTAAAAATATCAAATCGTGCCTAGATTCTAAGAGCAAAGTGGGTTAGGGCTTAAGGGTTGAAAATCCATGTTTGATCCCTGATGAGTATGTTAATGATTTTAATCTTGTTTCTTGCAATGATTTATGCATTTTGTTCATCTAACAAGATGAACATTATGATCATGAGCTTGAAACAATATTCAAATTCTTATATTTTTATTTTTGCAAGTATTATTTATGTATATTTAATTATTGTTCTACAATATATATTATATGTTATTAATCTAACTCATTAACATCTCTAACAATTCTAACATCAATTTATATTCTACCATTTTATTGTTTATTGTTTATTTTGAGTAATTTGTTTTTTTTTGGACTAACATTTGTGTTTTGATGATTTTCATTTAAGTCTTGCATTAATCATATTGTATGAATGTTTGAATGTGATATAATTGTTGTTTTGCTTGTTTAATTTTCTAAGTTTCATGAATATATATAATAATTTAGATTAGTTTGTTTGTTTTATTATTATTTAAAATGGAAATATGTAAGGGATTAATGGGTAGTATGTATTTTAGGAAGGTTGTAATTCTTTTTTCCTTCCCCTTTATTTATGATTGTTTAATTTTTATGTTGGTTGAATATTTAGATGATGATAATTTGCTTTGATGACATTGTTTTCAAAATTGCATAAAATATTTTACATCTCAAATTAAATTAATACCGCAATTAATTAATAATGAATATATGAAAACTAGGAGGTTAGTTTAGACCAGGTGGAATGGGTGCCTAACACCTTCCCATATCCATACCCAAATCTTGAATTCACTCTGGTTAAAAATGGATTAATTAATTTCAAAGAATTAATTAACTTGAGAAATTTTTTCCCTAATTTAGTAAAATAGGGTGACGACTCCAAACAATTTTTAAAACCTTACCAAAGTAAGGAAACCCTTTCTGAGGATTAAAATGAGATTGGACAAAAACCATTTTATTGAATAAAATAAACTAAGCTCATTTGATTTGATTTACTCAAGAAACTCTTGAGGATGCCATGAGACGTTAGGCAAACCCACGTCATCCTCAATTAATCTTTTGGTTAAAGGGTAATACCATGGTTCTTGAAAGAACCGGTAGGGTTTAGATTCCCCTTATTTGATGAAGTAACCATCGAGGATTTTGAATTATGGGTGCATCAAGATGTCCTTTGTTTGACCTCTTATTGTTGCCTTTTGTTTGGGGTCTTCTACAACTCCTTTGTCTTCATCTATCAATTTGAATCCAAGACCAAAGAGAGGTTCAACGACTAGATACTTAGTAAAGGTGGCCATTTCCGATTGGTTGCGGCCTAGTCCCATACTTGGAAAGTAACGTATGGCTCTCTACATGTTAGCTACCGAAGGGTTATTGTGGGGTGAAAATCCATTGGAAAGATCTCTTTACCTAGTTCTGCTTCGATGAACTGGACTTAATCGAAGGAGAACTCTGACAGCGGGTGGACTGCTAGTTCAGGTTGAATTTCCAATAACGGAGCCAATGAAGGAATTTTTTATTTTGGGTTTAGGGTTTAGGGTTTAGCTGTGGGGTGAAAATCCATTAGAAAGATCTCTTTACCTAGTTCTGCTTCGATGAACTGGACTTAATCGAAGGAGAACTCTGACAGCGGGTGGACTGCTAGTTCAGGTTGAATTTCCAATAACGGGGCCAATGAAGGAATTTTTTATTTTGCAACCAAGTCTCCTTTGATTGTTACCACTGCATTTTCATGGGGGAATTGCAATTTTTGATGTAAGGAGGAGGCTACCGCTTTAGTCTTATGGATGCATAGCCTTCCCAGAAGCACATCCATTACTTGGAAGGGGATAGTCATGACTGTGGGCCCGATTGTGACCTCTAGGTCAGCTACGCTTAATAATTCTTGCTTGGTGTTGTCATATGCCCTCACTATCTGATGAAAAGGCATAAAATCTTCAGTAGTTAGACCCAGTCATTCAGTGCTAACCCATTGTCTATCAAAACCATAGGTACTGTCTCACTCCTGGACTGTACTGTGATGTATAGAGCATGGTTGTAGTCTTCTTTGGCAAGGATCTCATTGAGGACGACGTGGCTTTTGTGCAAAGTCTCATGGTTTTTTCAAGAGTTTCTTGAGTAAACCAAATCAAACGGGTTTGGTTCATTTTAATTCATAAAATTATTATATCCAACCCCATTTTGATCCATAGAGAAATGTTTCCTTTCTTCGGTAAAGGATTTGAAAATATTTGGAGTCACCACCCTATTTTATTAAATTAGAAAAAAAAAATCTTAGATTAATTAATTCTTTGGAACTAATTAATCCGATTTTAACTAGAGTGAGTCTCGGAGTTGGGTACAAAAATGGGAAGGTCTTAGGCACCCATTCCAACCGGTCTAAACCGGCCTCCTAATTGTCCATATATTCACATATTTATCAATTGCGATATTAAATTAAATTGGGATGTAAAACATTTTATGCATTTTTGAAAATAATGCCAATCATGTAATTATCACAATCAAAACCATACATCACACATAAATTAAACATACACAAAAAAAGGGAGGAAAAGAATTACAATCCTTCCTAAAATATATTCTACGCATTTATCCCACTACATATTCTCATTTCCCATTTAATTAATACCAATCAATATTAATTAAATTATTTCACAGCAAATAAAATTATAGGTAATTTATTACAAACCAATTGGAATGAGAATTCGTTAAAATTCTCAACAAATTACATGAATAATATTACAAACCCCATTTAATAATAAATTAAAAACTATATTCATCAAACTCAGGAAATTAAATAAGCAAAACAACAATTATATCACATTCAAACATTCATACAACATGATTGATGCAAGAATTAATTGAAAATCACCAAAATTCAAATATTAGTCCAATAATAAAATAAATTTCTCAAAATAAACAATGAATAATAAAATGACAAATTATCAATTAATGTCAAAAAATTGGAGATGTTAGTGAGTTAGATAAACAACATATAATATATATCATAGAACAATAATCAAATATGCATAAATAAAAGCTCGTAAAAAATAAAAATATAATAATTTTAATGTTATTTCAAGCTCATGATCACAATTTGTTAGGTGAACAAAATTCACAAATCCTTGTAAGAAACAAGATTAAAATCATTAATGTACTCATCAGGGATCAAACATGGATTTTTGGCCTTTAAGCCTTAATCCACTTTGATTTAAGAATCTAGTCACGATTTGATGTTTTTTATGTTATTTTTCTTTTGGTAACACCACTAGAAGTGACTCACGTCCCATTCTTAGGTAAAGGAAGCCTATAATCACCAGAAGATCCAAGACAAAAGCAAACGACAATAATCTAAAGCATTTCTAGGCACCTTAAAAGGAAGGCGCCCAACCTTCCCATGGAGGTGTGTGCCTTGGTCATGGGTCTAGGCACATTCCTCAAGGTTGGGCACCTTCCTTGAAGGCTTGGCACCTTTGTCGCCTAGAAATGCAGCTGATTGCTGGAAACTTAGTTTTCACGTGTTTCTCTCGTAAAAACTCAGTTTCTTAGAGTTACAAGACATAAAATAAATTGAAAATTAAAGAGAATGAACTTTGGATTCTCAGTTACCTTGTTTTGAAGAAAAACTATTGATTTTCGCTTAAAGTTTGAGTAAGAACACCTCAAGAACACTTTATCTTTCAATATGATCCGAGCTTGTGTTTGAGTCATTTTTGGAAGTGTTTGTGTGTGTAGAACTCATTGACTATCCTAGAAACACTCTTTCACACAATCAAGCTAAGAAAACTCCTAAGATTTTATGAAGAAACTGATTTGAGATTGTGTTTTTGATTTGATTTTGGGTTTGTTTCTTTGTTTTTGGTGTTTTTGTTCTTAGTTTTCTCAACTTTGCAATTGCCAAACCAAAAAAAGTGCCAACCCCCTATAAGTGTGGTATTTATAGGCAAATAGGTAAAACGACACTATTTGCCTAAGTGGTTTTTGATTTTTCACTAAATCAGTTTAAATGGCACGTACATCGACGTAAGATGTGAAAATTCTTCCCAGGTGATCCTGGGATTCATTTTTGAACCCCATTTCTGTACAAACCCTGAAAAAGTGAAAACGATCCAATGGATTCGGTTTCTTACCCTAAGATACCTAGTTCAAGAATCGAATCAATCAGATGTTCCGAACTCCTTTTATCATGAGAAACATCATCGTTAGTAATGAGCCCTTAAGTCCCATTAATGGAGCCCACCAGCAAACTGATCTGATTTTTATGAAATTGGTTCAGATGATGCACAGAGTACCTTAGGACACCAAAACCTGTTACAACCCGAGATATGCCCAGGGGTCCCATTTTGCCAAAAATGTGAAAAATATATTAAAAGTCACACTTCTCAAACTCGAATCGTCCCTTCGGGATCGAGTTCATCAGGTGCCTTAATCTCTTTAACGATACAGGTTACCATCACTGAGTTTATTTTTAGGGCAAAATTGAGCGTCTATAGTTTGCCCCTATTTTGATAATATTTTGCTTTCAAGAAAGATTTTATTAAAATCTTAAGTAGACACGTAAGTGTTAAAATACTTACATGGTTTGCATCCTTTGGACGACTTGATTTGAAAGGTATCAGCTTTGATAGGGATTTGGAGTAGTTTTACTCTAGATGATTATCTGGTGAGCCACAAACAGATGGCTTAACCGTAGAAACCTACAGTTCAAAGTAAAAATAAGCTGCGTCAACTAGTGGTTCGTATAAAATATAATGCGCCAAATGGCTATAGAAATTGTTTTATGCGTCAAATGATGATGAAAAATTTTGAAATGCTCTCCGTAGGGAGGTTGTCCTTGGTGTGCCACGATCGGACGACTTTGGTATTCGACCTATTTCGATAGATTGATTACACCACATTTCAACGACTAAGATATCCAACCCATTTTGATGGATTGATTGCATTTTGACGACTTTGATATCCGACCCATTTCGATGGTGAGGACGATGTGGCTTTCGCGTAGCGTCTCATGGTTTTCTCAAGAGTTTTTCGAGTAAACTGAATTAAATGGGCTTTATTAATTTTAATTTAGAAAAATTATCTTATCCAATCCCATTTTTATCCTCAGAGAAGTGATTCCTTACTTTGGTAAGGTTTTGATTTGGAGTCGCCACCCTATTTTACTAAACTAGGGAAAAATCTCTCAAATTAATTAATTCTTTGGAATTAATTAATTTGGTTTTAACTAGAGTGGATTCTGGAGTTGGGTATAGAGATAGGAAGGTGTTAGTCACCCATTTCGCCCTGTCTAAAACTGGCCTCTTAATTGTTAGAATATTCATTATTTATTAATTGCGGTATTAATTTAATTTGTGATGTAAAATCATTTTATGAAATTTTGAAAACAATGTCTTTCAAGAAAATTATTATCATCTAAACATTCATCCAATATGAAAATTAAACATCCACAAGAAAGGGAAAGGAGAAAAGAATTATAATCCTTTCTATTAAAATACAATCTACCCATTTATCCCATTACATATTCCCATTTCCTATTTAATAAATACAAATCAATAGAAATAAAATTATTACAATCCATATGAATAAATTACATTAAGCTCAGAAACTATAATAAATATATTCAACCATTATAACACATTCACATTCAAACAACATGATAAATGCAAAACTTATCAAACATCACCAAAGCACAAATATTAGTCAAATAATATAGTTAATTACATGAAATAAATAATAAATCATTAAAATAACAAAATGGCAGAAAATAAAATCTAGTCCGACATGTTAGAGGTGCTAATAAATTAGATAAACAACGTATAATACATATTATAGGATAATAATTAAATGCTCATACATAAAAGCTTGTAAAAATAAAAATATAACAATTTTAATACTGTTTCAAGCACATGATCACAATTTTCATCTTGTTAGATGAACCAAATTTACAAATTCCAGCAATGAACAACATTAAAATTATTAACGTACTCATCCAAATCAAATATGGATTTTTGACACTTAGGCCTTAACCCACTTTGATATTAGAATCTAGGCACGATTTGCTATTTTTTATGTTGTTTGGCTTATGAGTTAATGTTCTCACACCACTAGAAGTGACTTTCGTCGCATACTAAGGTAATTTGAGTTCATAAACATAAAAAAACCTTAAAAGTCAAAAAACCAAAAATCTATAGATTTTTGGGTTCAAGTGGCATGAGCCAGATGCAAGTGGCATGAGCCACTTGCATGTGGCGTGTGCCACTTGTGAGTGGCTTGCGCCAATTCATCATAGAATGCTCCATATTTCAGCGAAATTGAGTTTTTGTGGGTTCCTCTCACAAATAACTCAATTTCTGATGATTTATCACCAAAATGAAATATAAATACACAAGAGATGAAATTTAGACTCTTAGTTACCTTGTTTTGAAGAAGAACCGTTGATTTGCTTGAAGTTTGATGAACACCTCATGAATACTTGATCTTTGAAGATGATCCAAGTTTGTGTGTTGATTTCATTTTTGGAACTGTTTGTGTGTGTATAACTCACTGACTATCCTAGAAACACTCTCACACTAGCAAACTAAGAGAACTCTTAAGATTTTTGTGAAGAAATGGAGTTTAAATTGTGTTTTTGATTTGATTTTATATTTTTGGTGTTTTTTTATTCATAATTCTTTCGAACAATTTTTGCTCACTCAGTAAAATGCCAACCCCAAACCCTAGAGTGAATGTGTATCTATAGGCAAATGGTGAAAAACGGCACTATCCACTGCCCATGTGGCATATGGGCTCCACATGTGGGCCCCACAAATGGCTTAGTTTTTTATTTTTCATGAAATCAGTTCACATGGTATGTGAATTGACATAAGTCATGAAAATTTATCCCGTGTGCACCCGGTTCTCATTTTCGGCATGAACCTCAAAAATGTGAAAATGATCCAATGGATCCAATTTCTTATCTTAAGATGATTAGTTCAAGAATCAAATCAATCAAAAGTTCCAAGCTCGTTCTACCATGAGAAATGTCATCACCACTGATGGGCCCCTTAAGGACCACTAATGGGCCCCACAAGTTGGCCCCACCAGCAAACTGACCTGATTTTCAAAAATTGATCCGAGTGATGCACAAAGAGTCATAGGACACCGAGGTGCATCCTAAGAGAACTGGAGATGCGCTTTTGGGTCCCGTTTTGCAAAAAATGTGAAAAAGGTGCTAAGAGTTGCATTTTCTAGACTTGGATCATCATTTCGGGATCAAGTTCTTTGGGCACTTGAACCGCTTCTTTAACAATACAGGTTATCATTAGTGAGTCTATTTTTTGGCAAAAATTAAGCGTACACAGTTTGCCCCCATTTTGATAATATTTTGCTTTTTAAGTAAGATTTTTTTCGAATGTAAAGTAGACGCGTAAGTAGTAAAGTACTTTACTAGTTTGCATCCCTTAGATGGCTTGATTTGAAAGTTGCCAGATTTGCTGGGGATTTAGAGTTGTTTCACTCTAGTTGTCGACTTAATGCACCGCGATTGGACAGCTTGAAGTGGGTTGCTCCACTTTTGGAGGGGGGTCACTTTGGACGGCTTGAACATTATTGACCTGAAGCACAAAACTAAATGATTTGTATAAAATAATGGCCTAAATAAAGTGTGGCGCGCCAAATGACAGTGTAAATTCTGGAATGCTCCTCGAGGGGTGGTTGTCTTTTCAAACGGTGTGGTGCCCCAAAAGGTGGCGTAAAATTTTAAAATGCTCATTGTGGGGAGGTTGCCCTTTCGAATGGTGCAGTGCACCAAACAGTGGTGTAAAATTTTAAAATGCTTCCCGTGGGGAGGTTATCCCTTTTGGACGGTGCAATACGCCGAACGACAACATAAAATTTTGAAATGCTCCACGTGGGGAGCTTTCCCTTTTGGATGGTGCAGTGCACCAAACAGTGGTGTAGAGTTTTAAAATGCTCCCTATGGGGAGGTTGTCTCTTTTGGATGGTGCAATGCACCAAACGACGATGTAAAATTTTGAAATGCTCCTTGTGGGGAGGGTACTTCTTTTTGGATGGTGCGATGCACCAAATGGCATTGTAAAGTTTTGAAATGCTCCCCGTGGGGAGGTTGCCCCTTTTGGACAGTATAGTGCGCTAAACGACAGCGTAAAGTTTTAAAATGCTCCCTATGTGGAGGTTGTCCCTTTTGGATGGTACGGTGCGCCAAACGGTGGGGTAAAATTTTGAAATGCTCCCCGTGGGGAGGTTGTCCCTTTTGGACGATGCAATGCGCCAAAAGACAGTGTAAAATTTTGAAGTGCTCCTCGTGGGGAGGTTGTTCCTTTTGGAAGGTGCAATGCACCAAGTAAAATTTTGAAATGCTCCCCATAGGGAGGTTGTCCTTTTTGGACAGTGCGCCACATTTTGACGAGTTTGATATTCGACACATTTTGACAGATTGGGTTGTGCCACGTTTGGATGACTTTGATATCAAACACATTTTAACGGACTAGGTTGCGCCACTTTTTGATGACTTGGTTTGAAGATCCTCATTATGCGAGGTGCGTCAGTTAGACGACTTGATTTGAAAATCCTCACTGTGCGAGGTGCATTAGTTAGACGACTTGGTTGAAAATCCTCACTATGCAAGGTGCCTCAGTTAGATGACTTGATTTGAAAATCCTCATTGTGCGAGGTGTGTCAGTTAGATGATTTGATTTGAAAAATCCTCGTTGTGTTAAGTACGTCAGTTAGACTACTTGATTAATTTAATTTGACCAAGCCAAGAGGACTTACGGTGCGTCTCTTTGAGATGACTTGATTTATTTATTTGAGCAGGCCAAGGGGACTTACGATGCATCTCTTTGAGACGACTTGATTGATTTAATTGACCAGCCCAGGGGGACTTACAATGCGCCTCTTTGAGGCCGCTAAAATGACTGGCGTCATAGGATTTACGATGCGCCTCTTTGAGACTCCTGAAATGACCTGCATCATGGGACTTACGGTGTGCCACTTTCAGACTGCTAAAATGACCTGCCTCAAGCTACTGAAATGACTGGCCTTATGGAATTTACAGTGTACCTCTTTGAAAGTATGGGTTCGTATTGAAAGAGAGTTGAGAAAACTTACCTGCGACTGAGGGATTCCATCTGTGGCTAGCGATAATGCCTCTACTTTGGCGGAGAGTTAGGATTTTATTTCTTCGCTATTTGTGTAGTCGTTGCCTATGAGGTCTTCATTCATATTTTATCGTCGAGAGAGATAACTTTACCTTGTGCCTATTGGGTTTGCTATGGGGAGGAAGTTTGGCTCGTATCTCTAGGGTCAATTTTGGAACATATTTTAACATGTATTGTCTCTTTTCATCATTGGAGATTCTTCTTATGGGGCTTGCCCTAGTTCATTCTTTTGGATCCTTATTGTTGGTTATACTCCAGTCTATTCGGAACTTCATTTTTTCTTGGGCTTTGCCCTAATTTTATTCTTCTTCTATTGCATGTTTCAGGCTTTGCCCTAGTTTGTTATTTTTTATTGCTCCTCCTCATAGGCTCTCCTTTGATTTCTTCTTGCTAATTGACGCCCATCTGAAGATTGTAGGTGTATTCTTTGAGGAAAACATTCATCAGTTCAGTCCAATCTCTTCTGAACTTCTTGTCTAGATTGTAATACTTGGTCATGCAGTTCTTATTAATGACATAGGGAACATCTTCAAAATCTCCCTTGTCTGCAAACTTGCTAGCTCCATGATGGACTTGTACTATAGCAAGTGTACTTTTGGATCACCACTCCCATCATATTTTGCTACTTTTGGCATCTTATAAGTAACTGGGGTTTCTTGTTGTAGCCCCAGTTCTTCATTGTCATCTTTGTTGAGGTCCATATATTGGTCCATGCCTTTGGACTTCATGAATAAATGTAGCTTTTCTAGCTTCTTGTCCAGTTTTTCCACTTTCTCTTACACTACTGGTTCAACATCAATCTTTTTCATTAGTGCCTTCTTGAAAAACTCTTTATCTTATTACATGTCATCTATAAATTCTTTCTTTGCTGACTCTTCATTCTCAAGCACTAATGTTTCTTTGCCTTTATCTGCCTTCATGATATTCTCAAAGCCAACCGCCATCATTTTCTCAAACAGCTTCTCAATATCAGCCAATGAAAAGTTCTCAGTCATTTTATTAGCTACAGTAACTTGTAAATATGTCTGGACTATAGAAGACTCGACTTTAAAACTAGAGCCACAGGTACTGATGTGGACAAATTTTTTGGGGGCGGGAGGGTTGAAGGTTCTTCAATTCTGACTAGATGATCTTCTGTCCTCAACCAGCTACCCTCTTTCAGCATTTTTTACTTTTCGACAATATCTTGTCTGGAAGAAGTAAATATTAGAAACATGGTATGATGCACGTATAAATGAATGTGAGTAAATGGAATGTCATACGAAAATATATCACACAATCAGAACATCATGAAATGCAACTAATGTTATAGTTCATTAAGGCTTGAATTGAATCGATCTAATCTTGAATCCGCGAAAACTCTTAAATCTTGTTGAAAATAAAACAAGCCTTGTTTATTGCCACATACGGCATACATTTTACTCCTTTTCTTTTTTTCTTCAAGATGTGATTTGAGCAAGGATTTTTGTTTTCTTTTTGTTTTTCTGTTTTTCCTTTCCCTTTTCCCTTCTTTTTTTTTGTATTTGGATTTGTATTTGGCCAAAAAATGAGTTCCTGTAACTAAACCCAAAAGATAGTTTATATTACAAAGTTTAAATACATAGCTTAAAAATTATGATACATTCTTGCTTGTTCTAAAGAAAAATAGCCGATTTCCATAAGGCGATCGGCGTATTCACGCATCCATGTGATGCAAAAAACAAGTATTTATTAAAGTATCCTTAGGGGAAATTACTATGGTTGACTAGATGGGTTTTGGTCGACTTATAATTTTTGGGTTCCACAAGTGAGAGTTGGTTGTTTCCTCTCATTTACTGAAGTAAAAGGTGATAACGGATTATGCCAACTCTTTGGATATACCGAAAGGTACTTGACTTATGGATGGTGTATATTAGTGAAAGATCTCAACATTCAAATAGAGTGAGATCACATCCCCTAATATCACCGAAGGGTGTTGGGTAGAAATGAGGATTGAGAAGAGATTATGCATGAATAACATTTATATAAGCGTAAAATTTAAAAAAAAAATTAAATTAATAAAATAATTAATAAAAGTGAATATTTGGACAACTAATGGAGTTAACTCTCTAAATATCCTAGCAGAGTCGTCAGGTTGAGGATGATATGGCTTTCGTGTAGCGTCTCATAATTTTCTCAAGAGTTTCTCGAGTAGACCAAAGCAAGCGGATTTGATTCATTTTAATTCATAAAATTATTTTATCCAATCTCATTTTAATCCTCAGAGAAATGTTTCCTTACTTTGGTAAGGTTCTGAAAATGTTTGGAGTTGTCATCCTATTTTATTAAATTAGGAAAAAATATCTCAGATTAATTAATTCTTTGAAACTAATTAATCTAGTTTTAAGTAGAGTGACTTCAAAAATTGGATACAGAAATGAGAAGGTGTTAGGCATCCATTCCACCCCATCTAAACCGGCTCCTAGTTGTCCATATAATCGTCTATTTATCAATTATGGTATTAAATTAATTGGGATGTAAAACATTTTATGCAATTTTGAAAACAATGTCAATCATGCAATTATCACAATCAAAATCATACATCAGACACAAATTAAACATACACAAAGAAAGAGGGGGAGAAAAGAGTTACAACCCTTCCTAAAATACATTCTACTCATTTATCCTACTACATATTCTCATTTCCCATTTAATTAATACAAATCAACATTAATGAAATTATTTCACATCAAATAAAATTATAGTTAATCTATTACAAACCAATTGAAATGAGAATTCTTTTGAATTCTCAATAAATTACATAAATAATATTACAAACCCCGTTTAATAATAAATTACAAACTATATTCATCAAACTCAAAAAATTAAACAAGCAAAATAACAATTATATCATATTCAAACATTCATACAACATGATTGATGCAAGAATTAATTGAAAATCACCAAAATTCAAATATTAGTCCAATAATAAAATAAATTACTCAAAATAAATAATAAACAATAAATGGTAGAATATCAATTAATGTAAAAAATATTAGTGAGTTAGATAAACAACATATAATATATATCATAAAACAATAATCAACTATGCATAAATAAAAGCTTGTAAAAATAAAAATATAACAATTTTAATATTATTTCAAATTCATGATCACAATGTTCATCCTATTAGATGAACAAAATTCACAAATCCTTACTAGAAATAAGATGAAAATCATTAACATACTCATTCGGGATTAAACAAGGATTTTCGACCCTTAGGCCTTACCCACTTTGATCTCATAATCTAGGTAGGATTCAATGTTTTTATGTTGTTTTTCTTTTGGAACTTATAGAGTTACACCATTGGAAGTGACTTACGTCCCATTCCAAAGCCTATAATCACCAAAAGATCCAAGATAGAAGCGAAAGACAAAAATCTAAAGCATTTTTGGGCACCCAACCTTCCCACGAAGGCGTGCACCTTGGTCGTGGGTCTAAGCGCCTTCCTTGAAGGCTCGGTGCCTTTGTTGAAGGCTTGGCACCTTCCTTACCCAAAAACACAATAGGTTGTTGCAAAACTCAATTTTGACGTGTTTGTCTCATAAAAACTCAGTTTCTTAGAGTTACAAGACAGAAAATGAACTGAAAATCAAAAGAGAATGAAGTTTAGAATCTTATTTACCTTCTCTTGAAAAAAAATCATTGATTTGCTTGAAGTTTGATGAAGAACACCTCAAGAACACTTGATCTTTGAAGATGATCTGAGCTTGTGTTTGATTTCATTTCTAGAAGTGTTTGTGTGTGTAGAACTCACTGACTATCCTAGAAACACTTTCACACAATCAAACTAAGAAAGATCCTAAGAATTTATGAAGAAATTGATTTTAGATTGTGCTTTTAATTTGATTTTGTGTTTGGCATTTTTTTCTTAGTTTTCTCTCAACTTTGCAATTGCCAAACCAAAAAAATGCCAACCCCCTAACCCTGGCCATAAGTGTGGTATTTATAGGCAAATGGGTAATTCGACACTATTTGCCTAAGTGGTATGCGGCGAGTCGATTTTTGATATTTCACTAAATCGGTTCAAGTGGCATGTAACATCGAAGTAAGGCATAAAAATTCACTTCTGAGTGATCCCGGGATTCATTTTTGAACCCCATTTCAGTATAAAACCTGAAAAAGTGAAAATAATTCAATGGATCCAGTTTCTTACCCTAGGATACCTAATTCAAGAATCGAATCAATCGGACGCTCTGAACTCATTTTATTACGCAAAACAACATCACCACTGATGGGCCCTTAAGTGCTACTAATGTGCCCCCACCAGGGCCACTGTGGGCCCCATCAGTGAATCGATTTGATTTCATCAAATTGGTTTAGATGATGCATAGAGTGTCTTAGGACACTGAGGCGTGTCCCAAGCAAACCCGAATAACACCCGTAGGTCCTATTTGGCAAAAAATATGAAAACTATGTTAGAAGAAGCACTTCTTAAACTCGAATCATCGCTTTGGGATCAAGTTCGTTAGGTGCTTCAACCTCCTTTTTAATGATATAGATTATCATCAGTGAGTCTATTTTGGGGCAAAATTTGAGCGTCTACACTCATGATCTAAAAAGTAGAGTGCCAATGCTAGGGGATTCCTAGTAATGGATGCCACCACTAGAGTAATATTAGCAGTTGTCTGACATTGATTCATGGCTTTGACTAGAGCTTGGCAATGTTGAAAGGAGGACTGAATCAACCCCTATATGGAAATATTAGCCTTGGTCTTCTTCAGTTGCTCCAAGACTAAGTTCTCGGGCTATGGTCCAGAACTAAAGTTGGGCATGTCTTTTGCCAAAGTGGCTGGATGGATAAGGCTTCAGGAGGAGGAGATAGGTATAGCTTCTCGCTTTGGGTGATAGCATTGATTTCCTCAAGTACGTCATTCAGGTCTTCTTCTTGGTGTTATCCAAGGGGACAAACCAGTGGAGCGCGGCACTAGTGAGAGATTGCTGGAATAATTAGGCTAGAAGCTCATTACTCACACCTAGAGGAGTGAGGGGACCCACATACATCTTGAGATGAGTCTAGGGGTATGTGATGCCATCAAACTTGTCCATTGTGGGCATTTTGAATTTGGCAGGAACCCTGGCCTCTGGAAAGAGTTGGAGAGGGTCTATATAAAACAAGTCTTCATACTTTTTATGCTCTTCAGGAATTTCATAAAGGAGTCAATCTTCTCCATCATCTTTTTAACCTTCGGAGAGGCAGAAACATTCCTTGTCTGACTTGGGGTAGCAGTGGCAATGGAGGTGGCCCCTATCTTGGGAATCAACCCTTAAGTAGTCTGATCATTGTGGGTGGAATGGTGTGTTGTTCATTAGATCCCTCAATCTGGTTTAGAGGAGGATTGCCACTCTAACTAGTGGTTATCAAGTTTCTCACTTCCCCCAAAATAGCCTCTCTCTAAACAGTAATAGTATTTTGGAGGGAGTTATTCTGTTCAGTCAACATTATCTGAAAATAGATTTCCTATTCTCGGATCATTTCTTCCATCAGTGATAATAGCAACTCGGTTTGCTTAATTCTAATGATGGGAAAAAGATCCCAAATGATGCATCTGTGTGTATGCAATGTGATTTTCATTTAATCCCAAAATGGAGGTCAGAAGCCTACTCGGTAGTCCTCTTAATACATTTTTAAGTTTGAAAAATGTTTAAGGTCCCCAACAGAGTCATCAACCTGTGAGCCCCTTGCCTGGGGAGTGTGGGAAAGATCTGAAGATAGTCTGACCGAACGGGCCCATTGGGTCAATTCGTCACAAAAACTAGAAAGTTGAGAATGGGTGAAAACCCGTTGTGGTCCCTCTCATTTTGTTTGATTATTCATGTTGTGACTAGTTGATTGATTGATCTGATTATCAATTTTATCAGTTTTATGGTTTTGTTTAATGCTTAAGTGATGTGGGGTTTAGCTCTTTGGACAGCTTTTGACTGTGTGTGGTGTGTTAGAGTTGCCACCTTAATTTATTTTTGTTTTCAAGGAAAATATAAGGTAAAAATATCATGACTGACTCCTTTAATATGCCATAATGGATAAAAATGCACTAGCATCGAATCATTGGGTTTAGAGACAAGGTTTTCGACTTCATTGCGTGTGGAACAAAAGTTTGGACTTAATTAAAAGTCAAAAAAATTATTATTTTGCATGAATGTTAGTTTATCGATGTGTGAACAAACTTATAATGCATGGCAATATATCGAATATAGTGCACTAAAAAAAAGCAAATGAAACGATGTAATTCGAAGGGGAGCCTGACTCTAGCCTCGTTGTCAAGGATTCTAGGTCGTGCAACACATTCCCCTAAGTCCTGACGAGTCAGTTCGGTTGGTGGCCTGCTACCTAGGATGAAATCCGTAAGTATGCCTTCGTATCTCGTTTTTATGAGGATCAGGGTGTACAAAGCCCTACTATCGATCTATATGGTAGGGTTTTGAGGGTGCCACTCTTAGAGTGGGCTTACTAGTGTGCCGGCTATTCCGAGCTTAGTTTGAAAACTGATTTTACAGTTTTATCGGATGGACTGAGCTTAGTTTGCCAGACGAACCGAGCTTAAAGCATGCATAGTGCTGGACGGATCGAGCTATAATAGTTGATAAAGTGCCAGATTGAATGGGCTTAATTGACAAATGTCTAAGTTTGAGTGGTTATACCCTCGTGCTTATGATGCGGTCAGGTTGGAGCTCCACGGTGATTTGTCGACCAAAAAGGTGGAGTCTTCCTCCTAGTATAAGCTAAGGCACGAGAACCCATATTATAGTCTTATATAGTATTATTAAATGATGAATTATTAATTAATTGAGAGATTTAATTAATAATGAACCACTTAACTAGTAGCTTTGGCCTAATGAAGGTCAAAGTGTAATTGAAAGTCGAAAGGATTGACTTTTGAGAGCCAAGTTAGGCTTTAAACTCAACTAATGAAGATGAGCAAAGCTGGGCTATATGATCACAGAATCATAAAAGTGAGAGTGAGAGTTGCTGATGCTTGAGAAGCGCTCAATCAAGCAACAAGAGGTGTTTGAATGAGGAGAGGGAGTGTGCCTTTTATAAGCAAAGGGAGTGGCTGAGCGGAGACATCCTAATCGGCCCTAGAGGTGGGTCTCGGCGGCAGCCCAATCAGCGCCAACGCTGGGTTGATCAGCACTGCCACTAGGCTGGCCGGTGTCGATCCTAGTGATTACCAAAATGCCCCCCTGCCCTTTGGTTTTTGGGGTTTTAGGCTTCTGGGAGTCCGTTTGAGGCCCAAACGATGTCTGATCGAGCTAATTCTCTCGCAGTTTGGCCGTTACAAAATTTTCTAGAGCTTGGTGCTAAAATCATGATCAACACCTTCATAGTCACAACAAATCCATTATTTTAGATAGAATAAAACATTCTTCTAACATAGGCGGCTTCTTCAAGGGTACCCGTAATTATTCCAAGATTATAAATCTCTACCACCAAAGTTCCCTTATTCCAAGCTTTCTCATTTGGATATCATAGAAATTTTTAAGATGCACTACCAAGTGACCATGTCCTTAGAGAATTTTCTTGGATAACAACAAGAATAGTTTTTGCAGGATGTTTTAGAAGGAAATTTTCTATAATTGTGTGGGCAGTAAATGGAATATTCTTTCTTATGATGGTGAAGGAATATGAAAATATTGAGGAGAGAAAATGGAGAAAAGAAAAAAGAGATGTAAGGCAGAGCAACGAAAGAGAGAAAGCAAAATAATGACTTATAGAAAGAACTATAATGAGATGAATTTGAGTGACTCAATATATCATTTAGGTTTTTGTATTAATAAAAAAGTTTCATCAATTGTTTTCTATTAGTTTTTAAATAAAAATTTAGACAATTCTTAAGCTTATTTAGGAAATTAAAAGTTGTTTGAAAATGATATTAAATTATATTTTCTTTTTAGTTTTTGTAGATATTGAGGATGATAATATCAATGCAATGCAATGCAATTTAAAGAGCAAATGATTATGATGATATTGATAATAAAAATTGAGTGCAACAACTATAATTATCTTTAAAAAAATTATTTTATTCATGTTTAGATGTTTAATTAATGGATGTTGGGTTGAACTATGATTTATATTTAATTAACTTATATGTAAATGCAAATCTCAACAATCACCTCCTCAAATTTAAAATTCATCTTCTCAAGTTTGACATTCATATCATCTTGCATATCCTCAAAAGATTGTTCCACCCTCGATAACCATTTGGCCTCCATAGGAATGAGTTAGACGCAATGGCCTTCATAGTTATAGCAAATTCATTCTTGTATATAGAATAAAACAGCCCTCGAGTATAAGCGGCATCTTCAATGGTACATGTAATTATCCCGAGGTTTGCAAATCTCTGCCACTAGAGCTCCCTTGCTGTAAGCTTTCCTATTTGCATATCATAGAAAGTTTTAGAATGTACCATTAAGTGACTATGTCCTTGGAGAATTTTCTGAGATACAACAAGAACAACTTTTGTAGAATATTTTGGAAGAAAGTTTTTTATTATTGTGTGGGCAGAAATTGGAATATTCATTCTCATGATGGTGAAAGAAAAATGAAAATACTAAGAATAGAAATTGGAGAAAAGAAAACAAAGATTGTGTAGAGACTCAATTTTTGCCGTAAAAATAGACTTAGTAATGACAACCTTTGTTGCTAAAAATGAGGTCAAACACTTGATAAACCAGATTCCTAAACTAATGATTCGAGTTTAAATTATGTGACTCATTATAACATTTTCATGTTCACACCGAAATAGGGCCGCGACCATGTCTCGGGGTCACTCGCAGCACCTCTCAATGCCTTACATCACTCTGCACACTGCCCGATCTGATTTCGTGGAAATCAGGTTGATCTATTAATAGGACCCATAATAGTCCATATGGGGCCCATCAGTATTCGAGACATTTCTCATGGTAAAGCAAGCTCGGAACGTCTGATTTATTTGATTCTCGGACTGATAACCCTAGTTTAAAAAATCAGATCCATCGGATTTCACATTTTTAGGGTTCATATTGAAGCGGGGCCCAAAAATACGTCTTAGGTTAGCCAATGGTGCGTCTCAATGCCATACTTGGCTCTACACATCACCTAGACTGATTTTGTGAAAATTGGATCGATCTATCAATGGGACCCATAATGTCCTTATGGGGCCTGTTCGTGAGGCCCACTAGTGGCCCTTATGGGACCCACTATGGTGATGACATTTTTCATCGTAAAATAAGTTCATAACATTCGATGAATCCGATCCTCAAGCTAACAATCCAAGTTTAAAAAATCAGGTCCATCAAATCATTTTTATATTTTCAGGCGTTAGGCCGAAATGGGCCCGAAAACGTGTCTCGGCTATCCCTAGAGTGCATCCCAATGTCCCGGATTGCTTCGCGAACCACCAGGACTGATTTCATAAAAAAATGGATTTGACCCATTTGTGGGGCCCACAAGTGGGCTTGTGGTGGCCCATTAGGAGCCCGCTTACCACTTAAGCCCTAAATATTTGCCTATAAATAGAGGTCTTATCAGAGGAGTAAGGGGTTGCAAATTTTGGAGAGAAAGAAGCCTTTGATGTTTTAGGAAAACTCTACTATTTTTTCATCTCAAAATCCTCTCAACTAACCTCTTCCAAATAAAGAAAAAAACACAAATCCATCAAAGAAAATTTGGATTGTTATTCGAGAAGCATAAGGTGTTCTTCACCATTTTCAAGCAAATCACAAGTTTTTCTACAGAACAAGGTAAACTAAGAGTGTAAACGCCCTCTAATATTTATTTTCTTTGTATTTTAGTGTTAATTCATCTTTTTTTAAGTTAAAAGATGTGAATTTGTACCTGAAATTTGTATCTAGATTCCGAGATCAAAGTGTGTTAAGCCTTTCACATAAAACTCATTTTTGATCCGGATGATTAAACTAACATCTAATGTTTATTTCATTGTTTTTTATTTTATATACTTTATTTTATTTATTTATTTATTATATTGTTGTTAGTGTTAAATGTTATAGTTAAAAGATGTGAATTTGTACTTAGATTTCAAGATCGAAGTGGGTTAAACCTTTGGTATAAAACTAATTTTAAATCCAGACGAGTGCACTAACATCTAATATTTATTTCATTGTTCTTTATTTTATGCATTTTATTTTTTTTATATTGTTGTTAGCATTAATTTATTTTTTTAGTTAAAAGATGTGAACTTGTGCCTAATTTATTTATTTTATTGCTCTTTATTTTATATTGATCTAACTCTCCTAATATTTATTTTATGCCTTTTATTGCTCTTTATTTTATAAAGGTCTAACTCCCTTAATATTTATTTTATGCCTTTTATTGCTCTTTATTTTACATTGATCTAACCTTCAAAAAATAACTTACTATATCATGAGTTGATCCTTAAAACTTTAAGAGACTTTGTTATGCTTTCACCACTCTGCTAACCTTCATCCACATATTTAGTGTTTGCCTATTCTTGAATTTAAAATTTAGCTTCATCCTTGATTAGTGCTTATATTTTTATTCATCATATTGAGTGATTGTTTGTGTTTTAATTTTGTTATAAATTTATGTATATATAAATACTAGTGATTTTATATGATTGTAATTTGAAATTTGAGATTAATATGTAATTTTTATTAGGGTTATAAGGATCCATTTTATTTTTTATTTTTTATTTTATTTTTCTTGATTTGTAATAATTTAAAGAGATTGAAAATTTGTAAGGGTTAATGGGTATAATGTATTTTAGGAGATGGTTTATAATTCTTCTCTCCACCCTCCTTCTTCATGGATGTTTATTTTATATTTGATGTGTTTTATTTTGATATTTGTATGATTGACATATTTTCAAAAAATGCATTAAAATATTTTACGCATCAATTTTTAATTAATCATATTGTTAATAAATCGTGAATATTCAGTCAACTAGAAGGCCAGTTTAAACCGGGCGAAATGGGTGCCTAATACCTTTCTATTTTCATACCCAACTCTCAAACTCATCTCTAGTTAAAATCGAATTAATTAGTTTTAAAGAATTAGTTAATTCGAGAATTGTCCCTAGTTAGGGTGGCAACTCCAAAAATAAGATGTTGAGGATCATTATGTCAATGCAATGCAATTTAAAGAAGAGATGATTAGGATGATATTGGCAATGAAAACTGATTGCAACCTCCACAATCATCTTGAAAAAAATTTATTTTATTCCTGTTTAGATGTTTAATTAATTTGGAAGTTTGAGTTTAACTATGATTTATATTAATTAACTTGTACGTAAATGTGAATTTCAGCTATCGCCTCCTCTAATTTAGAATTCATCTTCTCAAGGTTGCTATTCATATCATCTCGCATATCTTCAAGAGGTTGTTCCACCCTTGATAACTTTTCGGCCTCAATAGGATATAGTTTAGACGCAATGGACTTCATAGTCACAATAAATTCATTCTTGTAAATAGAATAAAATGCCCCTCCAACATGAACAACTTCTTTAATGGTACCATAATAATCTCGAGTACAAATCTATGCCACTAGAACTCTCTTACTGCAAGCTTTCCCTTTTTCATATCATAGAAAGTTTTAGGATGCACCACCAAGTGACGATGTCCTTGGGAAATTTTCTCATATACAACAAGAATAGTTTTTCTAGGATGTTTTAGAATGAAGTTTGTTACGAGTTTATGAGCAGCAAATGGAATATTTATTTCTCATGATGGTGAAGAAAAATGAAAATACTAAGAAAACAAAACAGAGATGAAAAGCATAGCAATGAAAGAGAAAGAGTAAAACGATGATTTACAGCAAGAACTATGATGAGATAAATTTGAGAGACATAATATATCATTTAGGTTTTTGTTTTAATAGAACATTAGATATCAGTTGTTGTATATTAGTTTTTAAATCAAAATTTAAGCAATTCTTAAGTTTATTTAGAAAATTAAAATTTTTTTAAATGATATTCAATTGTATTTTATTTTATTTTTTGTAGATAGTGAGGATGATGGTGTCAATGCAATGTAATTTAAAGACGAGATGATTATGATGATATTGAAAATTAAAATCGATTGTAACTTCAATAATTATCTTGAAAAAAATTAATTGTATTCCTATCTAGATTTTTAATTTATTTGGATGTCTAAGTTAAACTATAATTTATATTTAATTAACTTATATGCAAATGTGAATCTAAACAATCTCTTCCTCTAATTTAGAATTCATCTTCTCAATGTTCGTATCAATATCATCTCGCATATCTTGAAGAGATTCTTCCATCCTCGACAACCTTTCGGCCTCCGTAGGATTGAGTTTAGACGCAATGACTTTCATAGCCACATTAAATTCATTCTTGTAGGTGGAATAAAACACCCTTTCAGCATAGGCAGCTTCTTCAATGGTACTGGTAATTATCCCAAGCTTTTCAAATCTCTGCCACTAGAGCACCCTTTCGTGCTTGCATATCATAGAAAGTTTTAGGATGCACAACCAAGTGACAATGTCATTAGAAATGTTTTTTGGATATAACAAGAATAGTTTTTGTAGGATGTTTTAGAAGGAAGTTTTTAATGATTGTGTGGGTAGCAAATGAAATACACTTTCTCATGATTGTATAGGAAATTAAAAATCTGAGAAGAGAAAATGTAGAAAAGAAAATGAAGATGGAAGGCAGAAAGAGTAAAACTCTTTCTCTTTCAATGACTTAAGAATAATGAAATGATTACGATGGTATTGGCAATGAAAATTACTTGTAATGTCCATAATTATTTTTAAAAAAATTTATTTTATTCATGTTTAGAACGTTAATTTATTTGGATGTTTGAGTTAAACAATGAGTTATATTTAATTAAATTATATGCAAATGTGAGTCTCAGCAATCTCCTCCTCTAATTTAGAATTCATCTTCTCAAGGTTGCTATCAATGTCATCTCATATATGCTCAAGAGATTCTTCCACCCTCGATAACCTTTCGGGCTCCATAGAATCGAGTTTAAATGCAATGACCTTTATAGTCACAATAAATCCATTCGTGTAGATAGAATAAAACACCCCTCCAGCATATGTTGCTTATTCAAGGTTACCCATAATTATCCCGAGCTTTGCGAATCTCTGCCATTAGAGCTCCCTTACTATAAGCTTTTCCATTTATATATCATAGAATGTTTTAGGATGTACCACCAAGTGATTATGTCCTTAGGAAATTTTCTGGGATACAATAAGAATTATAGGTTATTTTAGAATGAAGTTTTTTATGATTGTATGGGTAATAAATGAAATATTCTTTTCGATGATGGTGAAAAAAAAAAAGAAAATACTCATAAGAGAGAATGGAGAAAAGAAAACAAAGATGGAAGTTGGAGCAATTAAAGAGAAAGAGTAAATCGATAATTTATAGGAAGAATTATAATGAGATACTCAATATATCATTTAGGTCTTTGGTTTAATAAAAAAAAGTTTTATCAGTCGTTGTATATTAGTTGTTAAATCAAAATTTAGGAAATTATTATATTTATTTAGAACATTAAAAGTTATTTGAAAATGATATTAAATTTTATTTTCTTTTATTTTTTTTGTAGATATTAAGAATGATTGTGTGAAAGCAATGCAATTTAAAGAGTAGATGATTATGATGATATTGACAATGAAAATTGATTGCAACGTCTATAATTATGTTTAAAAAAGTACTTAATTAATAACAAATAGTGTAACATTCCAATTTTTGGATATTGAGAAAATATCATGAAAACAATTTTCATTGTGATTGCATTATTTCTTATTGAGTTAATAATCAATTGGTTGATAATAGTATCTCTTTCACAGTAATTATTTGTACTTATATAAATGAATATTGAAAATATTGTTAAGGGAGGAATTTTATTAAATAGTTTATTAAGGCTTTCCTAGTCAATTAGTATTTAAAGCTATTTGATTGAATTTTACTAATAAATTATTAATGGTTAATATAATTTTAATAATTGTTTGTCGAAATTAGAAATAGGAATAAATATTGTTATTATTTATCATTTATCGGCCAAAGTGTATTTACTAAAAGGCAAATTTATAAAGTATAATAGTATTTTATTTAAGTTAAAATAAGTGTATGGGAAATAATAAATAAAACAAACCAAAGTGAATCAAATGGTTAACCCAAAACTATTTTAGAAACCACTAGAAAACAAAAGAAATTACTGAAAACCAACTAAATTGAACCATAAACTATATAATTGAACCGGATCCTTTAGTTAAAAGCTCTAATTCGAAAAAAACCACCCCAAGCCTCTTCCCAGTCATCGCTGAACAAGTGCGAGGAGGCTGAGGCGATCGCTCCTGCTTCCATTGCCAAACAAGGCCCCGTCGTCCCCTCACGCCAATCTGGTCCTTAGAACGACCTCCTCTCTTCACTACATGATTGCCTTTTTCAACAGTCGCATTTCTCTAAACTCCGGCAGGATTGGATCACTTCTGAGTTGAGGTATAAACAAGTAAAATTTGGGAATTTATTAGATTGAGCCTCTTTATGACAAAATTAATTTGGGAATTGAAGAGTTCATGAAAATCTGAACGTTTTGATATGTTGATTTTGAACTTCTTACGATGACGATTTTCTAGCCAACGTTTGTGACGGTTCCGGCGACGACGCCGGTGAGAGGCAGAATGCTCTCTTCAACGCGGTGAACGCAACCGTGTATTAGATTTTGCATTTGAAGGTTAGTGCTTATTTTATATATTAATTTAAATACTTCTGAAATACAAAATAAATATAATTATTATTGAGAAATTTGTGGTTTTAATTGAATATAGTTGTGAAATTTGATAACTGGAATTAGTTAAGTAATATGATTTTCGAATTGAAATTAATTATATATTTTATGACTTAATGAAGTTGAGTAATTTAAAATTTAAATGAAGAATGTTGTGCTTAGCAATGCATTTTTACCTTAGCTTGAGTTAGGAATCAAACTTGATTTTAGTTTGTCTATTAAGGACTAGTAAATTGGAATTGATGTTGATGAATGGAGGATGGAAAATACACTGTGTTGGCGGCCCGTGGATTTGGATTGTGATTTGATGCCTATTTATGTGTTTTTGATAATAATGATAGTTCCATTTATAGAGAAAATGCTACTGAAATTTTATTAGTTATGCATGAGCTGTTAATGAATTATTGTTCAACATTTGGTTAATGAAATACAATAAAAAGTAGACTTGTATATAACATTAAGTACCATAAGATTATATGCAGCTCTTATATTAAACACAATGAAGGAATGAATATTGAGTATGTGTATCAAATATGGAAAATGATTTTTATGATAAATATGTTATGATTAATTATGAGTTATAAAGGTTTAGTATAATTCGAAACCATGCATTTATTATGTTATTACGTGTATTAAAAGGAAACGAGTTTTATGATAAATTTTATGAATTAAGAAAGAAAGAAAGATGTGTTTCGGGCTCTAATATACTTAGTATGAATCTGTAGTATCATTTGATTATTATGTAAGATGAGCATGCTCGGCTTGATGCCACTATGATATGATATGAGCTATGATCATATGCTAGGCTCTGAATGCTTTATGTTTGGGCGGACGCGCTCATTATGTATAAGTAGACTTGAATGCCTTTATGATATGGTTGGTGATCTAAGGCCATTATGTATAGATTTATGAAATCTTATCTGCTTTATTTTCTTCTAAGAGTACACGAGCCCTTAAGAAAATTGCTTTTTTAAGATAAGGAAATTAAGCTATTAAGTTATGATGTATGATTTAGTTTATTTATGTTCTAAATATAAGAATATGTAGTTATGGTAATAACTGAATTATAAAATATGTTAATAGGGTATTTAAATTTAAAATGTATGAATGATTATGAATTCAATAAATAAATATCAAAGGTAATATATACATATATATGTAATATGCTATATTGCGGACTTAAATGTTTTTAAGATATAAGTTTTCAAATATATTATGTGATATAGTTCAGACACCATAAATTAATGTATATATAAGTATCACTGAGTTTTATACTTAGTGCATTGAGTTTCTCACGTGTAGGTTGAAGTTAGTATGGATTGTTACGATTTAGAACACCAATATCAACATCAGATATGGAGGAGGATATGTTAGCTGACTTGAGCATGGAAGTACTATGAACTTGGCATGTGGTATAAAGAATTTTAATTGGAATAAATGTATTTTAAGTTTGAATGGTATTTATAAAATTTAAGTAAACACGACTCTTATTATTTTAATTATACAATAAATTATCTATTTGGATATTAAGTATTTTTATTTAAAGTTGAGTATTCAAAGTTGAGTTTTATATCCTATTATTTAAAAGTGATATGTTTTGATACCAAACTAAATTTATATGAATTACATGATTTATTTCTTTCTAAGTTTTATTTATAGTGTATCAAATTATCTAATTGTTTTACATGTGGTATTAATAATTAAATTTTTACAAATTAAGTTAAAAGATTATTACTAAATACAAAACTTTTTAGTTATTAAGTCTTCTGCAATTACATTAAGTGTAAACAATAATTATACCTTTCATTTATTAAAGTTGTTTTCAAAATATATTCTCATAATATATTCAAATAAGTTTTAAGTTAATACTTATTTTTATATAATAATCAGGTAAATGTGATAAGTAATCACGTGTTTCTAGCACAGAATGTGACACTCACTATCTAGTCCTACAAAACCGAATAGGGGGTTTTACAAATAGGATGTTTGATTTATAATTTCTTATAATATTGCTTTAAATTATTGTTAATTTAAAAAAATAAAGTTTTCATTTATTTTAAGCACATGAATTTCGTTTAACGTATATGTGAAGATGTAATTTAATAATGATATGATTTAATTTTATATTACATTTGTATTTGTCAATTCAAAACCTTGCATTCAAATTTGACAAAGTCTATTATTTTGATTTTTTTAATATTTCATTTGCATGAATTTATAATTATTTCAATCCAATTAAACTCATTTTTTAAAAATTTATAATTTAAGAATTCACTATCAAAACTAAAAAAAAAATTAATATATGCATATGCATTATTACGCATCCAAATCATGTGCAACATAATTTTTTTCATTTATTTGAACTAAATTTTATTATATGAAACTTATTAATATTATAGTTTGATTTTTATATTTATATAAGATGAACATTATTAATTTTTAAATAATAGAAATTTGATCATATAAATTTCTGTTTAGTTTAATTTAATTTTTTAATGAAATTTAATGATGTTCAATTTTCATAAAATAAAAAGGATTTTGTATAATTTTATATAAATAGTATATATTTGCATGCTTGAGATATAGAGATAAATTTAATTTTGAAAATAAACCAACTAATATTTATCATTATATTCATTATTGTGAAACTTTTAAATATAATTTTATTCATTATTTGAAATATATGTGATTTATTAAAATAATTTTAAAAAAATTATATTTGTTAATAATAAATCCATCTAAAGAATAAAAGAAAAAAATAGAACTTTTAATATATTATAGCCAAAATATTTTAACTAAAATTGAGTTTGAAGAAATTATTTTTAAAAGTAGTTTTTGATGTAAACTCAAGAAGTAGAAAGATAGGAGGAGAAAAAAAAAAAAAGAAAGGAAGCAAGAAGGAATGAACTAAATGGAAAAAAAAAAAAAAAGCAAACGGTAAAAATGTCACTACAGGAAAAAATGTAACAGTTCGTTTATTCAGTATCTTTTGCAGTGTCAGTAATAGTGACTTATCGGGCCGTAAATAATACCATCGGTCCGAGACTTGGTATTATGTTGGTCCAAAAAAATTACTATACATGTCTAATATTTTATTTAATATTTTTGGAGCATATTTGCATGATATAGGTGGGTAGAATATATTTTATAAATATTTTTGGAGAATTAAGATATTTAATTAATAGTGTTTTATAGTGTAGTATGTTAACGAATAATTGAGAAATTATTTTTGTGGAATTAATTTAATTAATTGATAAAGTTAAATAATAATTAAAGGAGAATTATTTGAGGAATATTTAGAGCCATTGGATTGGAATACATTGACTTGATCATAGCCATTCATTTGGCATAAACCTAAGAAGTCAAGTTTGACTTTTCTACTTAAAGTTACCACCCATCAACACTATTCACCAATCTTCTTCTCCACCTTTCCAACGCCAACTTTCTCTCCATTTTCTCTACCTCCAAACAACCTCAAATTTCATGAATTAAACTAAAGATTAGTGAATAAACCTTAAGAAATAAGTAGAAGAAGTGCAAATTGGTGACTAGAAGCTAAGAAATTTAGAGTTACTACCCAAATAAGTAAGTTGTGATTTTTTATTTTAAGGATTTAATTAAGGAATTCACGGTATTTATATATTAGATTATGCTTTAAATCATGCTCCATTCTCATCTTAAATCATTTCTTGTGTCCAATGGGTATTTGTTCTACTTTGAAGAAGTGGGAGAACCCTCCATCAAAGGGAAGGAAAAAGCCAAAGAGTAAGGCTTTTCAAGCTTCTTAAAGCTTGATTAAGAGGTTAGTGCACTAATATTTTCTTTCTCTTTTCATTTCTTTAAGTTTCCAATTTTAAGATTTTGAATGATTTTTTATGATTTTGTGAATTGTGTTGGGGAATTGATTATTTAATTATTTTTACATGATTTCCTATGTGTTCCAAGCATAATGAAATGCTTGAATGAGAAGGGGAACATTCCCTTCTCCTTCCCCTTCACTTGGCCGAACTTCCTTAGGAGGAAGGGCATGAACTTTTGTTTCATGTTTTAGTATTCTTTGATTTTAGTGTGGTTTTGAGTGGTGTTGTCTTTGCAAGAAAGAGGTTAATTTAAAAGAAAGCATTTTCCCCTTTCAATTGAGGGAGAGGCTAAACCTAGCATAGGTGAAAGGGCCTTAGATTTTCTTTGTTTTTCATGTGAATTATAACTTAAATGAGTAAATTGTTAAGTGTTTTTAAGGTGGTTTAAATCACTACCCTTAAATTTTAATGTTCAAGCATTTTACAAGTCTTAAAGAAGACTTTAAATGAGTAAATAAGTTTGTAAGACTAAATGTGTTAAGAAATTATTTTTAATGTTTTAACTAACTATTTTTAGCTTGAAATATGGTGTTTTATGGAAGGAAACTTTTTCCCCTTTTGATTACCTAAAGAGGTCGAACCACCCTAAGGTGGTAAGGCATGTGTTTTGTCTTCTAAACATTGATTTCCAAGTATTATAAGTTATGTATGTATGTGTATTAAAGAGATATGATTTTGTTTTGGAACCTAAGAAAGATTTGATAAGTATTTACAAGTTGTAAGTTAAGTAATTTTGAAATAATAAGTATTAAGTTATGAAATGTTTTGCTGAGGAATTATGAATAAGAAACAAGATTATTTATAAAGAAATGGATTTGTTTTGGGCTTTTATGTACTTAGTTGAAATGTGGTATGATATGATTCATTTATGTAAGATGAGCATGATCGGCTTTAATGCCATTATGATATGATATGAGCTATGATCATATGTTAGGCTCTGGATACCTTATGTTTAAGCGGACGCGCTTATTATGTATAAGTAGGCTTAATGCCTTTATGTTATAGTTGGCGACCTAAGGCCAAATATATTATGATACGAAATCAAATCTACTACTATTTCTCTTGGTATATTTGAGCCTCAATGATATGGTAAAAGTAGTAAAACATATATTTTTAATGCTAGAAAAAAAAATATATACGGTTGCTATGTTTTATTTGAAGCATGAAAATGTGTTTTCTTAAAATGAACATTTTATATACTTATAATTTTTGTTACCTTAAGGTGAAGTTTTCATATGATTTATGTTTTAAGTATTTTCAATATAATAAAAAATTTACGATTTATTTCTAATCATTCTATATAAGACGTGTTCTAGTATTCTTTTAGCACCATTGAATTTTCACTCAGCGTGTTGATTTTTATCACGCGCAGGTTAAGAGTAGTGGTTGCTACTTGAAGGCCAAGGGCGTAGCATCGGAGAGAAAGCCTTATTTTTGGTAGGATGTACAAAAATATTGTAAAGAGTTTGGGATTGTAAATCAATGAGATTTGAGACTAATTATAATGTTTTATCTATATATACATTTTAAGTGAATGATCATTAGCAATTAGGTTTTGAATGGATGCTATTCTGTTAGCATAGAATTTAAGATGATTAATGTGATTACATAGAAGTGTTGTGTGATCCATTGTATTGATTTGGAGGTTTAGGGTTTGGAGGAGTAAATATTGGAAGTGTATTTATTTTCTTTTTGTGGCAAGTCGATTTTTAGGGAAAACTCTTGCGAATTTTTCGTAGGAATTTCTCCAAAACTGTTATTTTTAAATTTTAATTACTTACCTCTTTATAAAAACTTAGTCACTTCTAATATATGATTTAGATTATTAGGAGGGTAAGATGGTGCTCCGACACCGAATGTAGCATTCATCTTTAGTCTTTCGGGATTAGGCAATAGGTGTTACAAAAAAGGTCAGTTAAATTGGTATTATACTATTCTTATGAACAGTGACTTCTGGTTGAGTTTTAGTATATACATAATTTTCATCATTTATTGTCTATTAATTGTTAAATGAAAATTTGGGAAATTCTTATGTTTATTTAGAAAATTAAAAGTTGTAATGCAATTTAAAGAGGAGATGATTAGGATGATATTGGAAATGAAAACTAATTGTAATGTCCATAATTAATTCGAAAAAAAATTATTTTATTCATGTTTAGAACTTTAATTTTTTTGGATGTTTGAATTAAACAATGATTTATATTTAATTAACTTATATGCAAATGGGAATCTCAATAATCTCCTCTAATTTATAATTCATCTCCTAAAGGTTGCTATCTCGCATATCCTCAAGCGATTCTTCCACCCTCGATAACCTTTCGGCCTCCATAGGATTGAGTTTATACACAATGACCTTCATGGTCACAGTAAATCCATTCTTGCGGGTAGAAAAAAAAACCATCCCAGCATAGGCAGTGAAATACCCAAAGAATTTAATTTTTAAAAATTTTTATTTAAATTTTAATTTTAAAACTTTGGTCAGGAAATTTAAGCCACGTAAAAAAATAATCGGACCCATAAATCTATTCGATTTTGCTGAAAATCGATTGAAAGCCAAGTGGAATTTGTTAAACCGGACCAAACCGATTCGAATTGAACCAGAATGGTCCAGCACATTCTAGATATTTCATTTTTTTTTTCTTCTTTCTTTTTCTTTCTTTTCCTTTTTCTTTCTTCTTCTCTTCTCTTCCTCCTCCTTGACAGGCTCTCTCCTCTCCTCCTTCTCTCTCTTTTCCCACTGTCTCTCTCTCTTTCTCTCTCTCTCTCTCTGCATCGGCAACACCACCGCTATCGCCAGCAGCTACACCTTGCGTCGCGCCGTTCGTGCTAGCCAACGGCAGCAGCGTTGCTCGCCTACATCACGCCGCCTTGAGCTTCAGTCCCGTCCTTCAACAGTGCCATTGGCGGCCACCGGCAGCAGCAGCTTCAACGCTGCTCTCCCTCCTCCGCGCCACCTCAAGCCACCACTCTAGTAGCTGGTTCTCCGATCAAATCCCTTGGCTTAATTGTCTTCAATCTTTGGAATTTTGGGCTATTTTGTGTGAATAAGGGTATTAAAGATATCCCTATAAATTTTAGGTTAATTGGTTGAATTTTAATTTTGTGAAGAAATTAGTTTATTATTGGGATTGATTTATTGATTGTGATATTGAGAAATATTTATGTTTGATGTAGTAGTTGATGAGTTGAAAATAAGTTGTAGGTTGAGAATGAAATTTATTGTAGAATATTTTTGTAATTAAATTCATTTGAAATTCATTTTTTTTATGCAATAGAGAAAGAAATTTCTCAATTCGTGCAAATAAATCAACAAATTTAAATGGTTTAATTGAATTTGTCAATTTAGCTTTATTCTCCTCAATGCGTCCTGCAAAACAGAACATAGTAAACCCTAAAGAAGGGCTGGTTAGTTTATA
>CANUEP010085208.1:0-17698 GCA_947857235.1 Jatropha podagrica
TTTTATATCTAAAAATATTTGAGATATATATACAATTGTCTATATAGATAAAATTTTTTGTTTTTTTTTTATTTTTTTTATATATATATATATATATATATATATATATATATATATATATATATATATATATATAAAGTAAAATCTGATGCTTGTCGTGTGGTGATGTTATTGAAAGTTGTGTGTGTATAAGAAAGAATGATGATTTAAGTGGTTGGATTTGTAATTATGTTTCGATGATGAAATTATTCCAATATACATTTAAAATTGTATAGCCTTCAAGCACTCCAAGAAATCATGAGATTAATTTCAATCTAAGGCATAACATAGGTGTCAGTAGTTGGGATTCCGACTCAAAAGATTAGTTAAGAGTGATCGGTTCATTCGAGCAATGGCTTTCGGTTCAAGTGAACCTAATCTTAGTCCCAATTCAAGGTTAATGCTGGCTTAAGCTTTTATTTTGGTTCAGTCCCTCTTTCTTTAATCTACACAACAGGGGCAGTAACTCGTTATATTGGTGAAAACTCTTATAATCGAGAAGATCGAACTTTGAGACTTTTCATTTTTCACGAGAAGATTAACCAGACTATACATTATTAACTGAATATATAAATATAATTTAATTGAAGTATAGAATAAATTATTACAAAGAAAAGAAATTATTCTTGTAATCTACAATCTCATTTCTTGTAACTGAAATTGTGTGTAAAAAGAAATTTGAGATTGTAAGAAAAGGTTATGAAGAATAAGTTTTATGCAAAAAACGTAATCCAACACTTCATATTAATAGAAAAGTTAAATTTTAAAAAGAGGCCATTAGCTAATAAAACTTTTGGTTATTGGATTTGTTTTTGTCTTTTTTTTCAATTAATAATCAAACTATGCAAACAAAATGAAACAGAGGAAGTAGTTAGTTATTAAATTAAAGATAATATAATTAATTTATTCAATAATTTATTGTAACTCATAAAAATATGAAATTTTAAATATCACAAAGTATTATGGAACAGAGATATTAATAATTTTTGTTATATGTCTAATTTTTTAGAAAAAGGAACATCCTCTTATTATTTGTATTAATTTGAAGTTTGTTAATGAAACCCTAATATATTATATTCAAAAAATTGGCTATTTGGAATTAATTATAATTCTAAAACCTTCCATTGGAGAACCAAAACTTATCACAGATTAATAATATTGAAGTGTGTTTAGAATTATTAGATTGCAAATTTGAAAATCTGAGTGAATTTGAATGTGGGTGTTGGATCTGAATTTGGCTTTTAACTTAGATAGATGAATGGATTTATTTTCAGTTCAATTGAAAATATGATTAAAAAGACAACAAATAATTGTTCAACAAAGATTTAAATAAAGATTTTGGGTTACAAACAATGACAGATACCAACTTATTGGTTTCTTATGGTCCCATCATTATCTATTAAGCATAATTATGAATTTTTTAGGAAAAAAAATATATTATTTTTAACACTTGACAATGACCAGAAATGCCTCCTCTATTTTTTAACCAGAAGTTTCTTTTTTTTTTTTTTAATTTTTTCTTTAAGAAAATTAAATTAAAAAAAGAAAAGAGAGAACATACCTGTCTGCACCTAATTGATGCCCTATTGAAGTGGCCTTCCTTCTATTTTCAACCTAAGCCATAATGATAAATGCATAGAGATCAAGGTTTTCCATCTGCGTCTGCCGTTCATCTTGTGGCTCCTTTTCAAGTTTAATTTTAATTCATGAACTCTCTCTCTCTCTCTCTCTCTCTATTTCAAGGATATGAGTAGGGGAATAAGCCTATTTCAGGATTCTTTTTAAATCAAGATGATAGGAAATAACATGATCCATTTGATCGACGAAGGGGCAAAAAGTCAAAGCTTCTCCATACCCCACATATTGAGTGACAGCTTTAGAAATATGTTTTAGTATGAAGGCCTCGTAAAGTTGGGCCTCCGCTGCAGATCGGCCCATTGGGCCCCTAGTAGACAACAATTATAAATATATTTACCAACAAAATTAAGATTATTGGAATGAAAGTCGCTAATAATTGTTCAGTGCAAAACCAAACAATAATAAAATAATTTATTCATACAAACAACTAAAGAAAATAAACCTTAAATTTCTTTATCGAGTCCAAAGAGTTTGTAAAGCTTATCCGGATCAAGTGTACGTAAATCCAAAGTAGATAGAGAGCGACGATTATTATTTTGGTTAATGATGTCTGTTATGGAGGCTTGTAAGAGAGTGAAGTTTTGGATGTTCTTTGTTGCATTTGGATGAGCTTCAGTTCTTACCATGGAGCTTGATGCTTTGTTCGGCCAGTATGGTCGAATCGGAGAAAATGATGACCTTTGTCTTTCTTTTTGGCTTTCTCTTACTCCTTTGTTTCCACTCTCTTGCCCACTCATGTTTGATTCTGAGTACCTCTCCACCTATGGAAAAATGGAAAAATGGCAGAATGTAATTAAAAATAATAAAACTTGGAATAAACAGTGCTTCATATACTCAACAATTTCAATTGAAATCAAGTACCTCTTTGGAAGATTCAGTACTGTCTTCTTTGACCGGTTGAATACTGACACTCCTTCTTCCATGTCCTTCTTGACCTGTTCGAGAGGATTGCTTTTTGGATCTCCTACGCCTATAAGATGGAAAAATGTTATAGTCATTACACACTTGGAATTGGAAAATTAACTGCTGCATATATAATGGAATCACAACTTTACTTCTTCTTATCACTGGCTTGAGTTGGCTCATCCTCCTCCCTGTAGATTACTGGCAGTCCTGAAAGTTCGCAAGCCAATGGACTGGAATTGAAAAACTGTAAGCGAAAACAACCAATTAGAAAAGATGAGTGAAAGGTTTTGTTAAATATAATTAAAAGAAAGTCATAAAGCAACCATTAATTTATTAATGGAATGTACTCACATGGCTTTGAAGAGCAGAAGCAGCAGAGCCACGGTATGCTGGGTTAAGAGCAAGAAGAGAAGTCAAAAGGCCAAAAGAAGATTCAGGAAAATCCCTAAAAGCTTCTTGAAAACTGGGTTTATAATGTTGAGGAGGTCTAAAACTTGTAGATAATCTCATGATTTTCCAATAATCTTCAGGTGGTGAACCGCAAAGCTTAAAAATCCTGTGAAGTTGTTCAACTTCAGTTCTTCCAGGCATAATTGGCCTTCCAACGAACATTTCAGCTAATAAACAACCTGCACTCCATAGATCAATGCCTACTCCATAATCTGTAGACCCTAATAGCAATTCTGGAGCTCTATACCATAATGTTACTACTCTACTTGTAAGAGGTCTTTTTGGTTTTGGATTGAAGAAATTTGCTAGTCCAAAATCTGCAATTTTCAGCATCCCATTTTTGTCTATTAATAAGTTGGATGCTTTTATGTCTCTGTGTAAAATTCCTCTCTCATGGCAGTGTTGGATACCTGAAAGTAGTTGATGCATATAGCTTTTAACCTGCAATAATGATAAAAAAAATTATTATTGGGTTAATAATCTAATATTTGAGGTTCTGAGTTTTATTTTTCATGCTCGAATTTGATTTACTAAAGTGAAATAATCTAAATACCTCTGTTCGGAATTTATTAACTTAATTGATACCAAATAAAAATAGAATATAAATACTTTTTTTTTTTTTTTTGTGCAGAGAAATTGATTTTACATGATAAAAGAAAAACAATGTATTAAAGAAGTAAAGAAAAAATAAATTACATTTTTCTAAGTCTTTTCTTTATATATACTTGCTTCTTTGTGTATATGATCGATCATATTGAAAACCTATATTTATCTAACTCAATAAAATTAAATATGAAAATGAAAAATATATTAATCAAAAAAACTCTATATTAATTTGGCATCCAATGAAATTAAATTGAAAAATATTATAATAGGAAGTAATTTTACATTAGTTATAAAGTAAATTATATTTAAACATGACTAACATTAGAAAGCAAGTTAAATTTATTTTTTATAATTAAATAAATTTTAATTATTAAAAAGATTTTTTAATGAATTTTTTATAAATATAATTATACTAAATACTAGCTCTATTTCATAATACTTACCACATGTGAGAAAATAGATTATTCCTTATAACATTTGTAGTTTTAAGAAGTAATAAATATTTTTTTTTCATATTTACTATTTGTATATGACCAATAATTATTACTTTAATTTAATAATTTTTTTAGAAAATTATTATTAAATAAAGAATAATATAGTCAATTTACCTAATAATTTATTTTAATTTGAATAAATTTTAATGATTTTTTTTAAAAGTGTGACATTTCAAATATAAAAAGCAATATGGAACAGAAGTAGAACATACTTTAGACAATTTATACATTTTCTCACCGTATTCATATTTTTGTAATTAGGCCATGTTCGGCAGTAATCATTGTTGAGTATATTTTGAAAATGGAGAAGACTCTATTCTTAATTAGTTTAGAGTAGTGTTTAGAATTGTAATTGGATTAAAACACTATTTTAACAATTTTATAGCATATTTTTATTCTAAACCGCTCTATAAGTTAAGATTGCCTAACATGACCTTAATTAATTAATATTCAGGGATCTATCAGACTCAAAAATCTCCATTATTTGCAAGACAAATGTAATAATAACTTGCTCATTTACACTTATAGAGACTAACACAAGAATTTAGAAGATGGAACCTGCGGTTCAGTGAGTCTCTGGCCTGGACGAGTGATGATTCTGGTAAGATCTGACTGCATAAAATCAAAAACAAGATAAAGACTATACTGCATCCTTGATGTGGCTACTCCTTCAAGCTTTATAACATTTGGATGATCTAGCTTCTGTAACATCATTATCTCTCTTGCCATAAACTTAATACTCTCTGACTCTGATGTGTCAAACCGAACTTTCTTTAAAGCAACAATTTTCCCTGTCTCTCTATCTTTAGCTTTATACACATTGCTATAAGTTCCTTGCCCAATCTGCATAACCAACAAATTCAAATCATATATTTGTTCATTCAGTGCGTACAGTTTGGGTGTGTCGTTCCAACGGTAAAATTATTTCACGTGATTTTAAAATTTGAAGTTCAAGTAACAAATAAGAACTCTATTTTATAAACCCAATCAATTTTTTAGTAGGATTTTGCATCCATAAATGCCCATAAAAAGTCAAAATGAAAGTAAACAGAAAATTAGTCAAACACGAACCTTAGCTAGTTTATCATAAGAATCAGCACTTTTAGGAACCAAACCGGCCAAAACCTCTTTAGGAATATTATCAACGAGCCATTTAGGCCATCCACCAACAAGTTCATCTAAACCAATCTTCTTCAAAACATTTCTTTGTGATCCATTACCAATACCACCATTCTTTGACACTTCTTTACCGGAAAATTTCTCTCCACCTCCATTTTTATTATTAGTAGCACCATTAATCGCTACTACTCTCTTATTATTATTATTATTATTATTGGTATCTCCTTCTTGCCTAAACAACTTTCCCCTCGCTTCACCTCCATTACCCCTACCAATATGTCCTCTTTCTTGTTTCAACTTATCCAGGCTTCTTTTATTGAAAGGAGAAGATAGAATTGTTGAAGGCTTGCCAAAAAAACAACCCATCTTTCAAAATCTTGAAATTTTGGCAGAGAATCAAAGCTGTGGAGATTGCTAGGTGACATAGTAGAGATAAAAGGAGAAATGAAATGGGAACTAAGTTTTGTAGTAAGGGAAAGACGCTGTGTTATTTGATCCTTTTACAAGAAAATTGAAACAAAGTTTAGAGTTAGCCGTCCTTTTTTGGCAGGCTATTTTTTGGAGTTTTGCTGGATTGATGAAACTTCCGGTGATTGTTGTCTTTGTTTCTCCATTATCGATGACTTGGGCTATATTATCAATGATATAAATATAATTACTAAGGGCATATTTGACTGAACGGTTTATTGGCAACCAGCGGTCAATGATGAATTGTATGCTATGCGACCCGCCACTAACAAATAGAAAAATTTTTGTTTCCAATGTGTCAAATATCAATTTCTCATCAATCTTCAATTCTTTTTCCTTTTTTTTATTTAGTTTGTGCATAATTTTAGATCTTTTTGAAGTTAAAGGCAAATGGTTGAGTTAGTGCACAGTTGCTCTTTCCTTTGTTTCTCAGAAAGACAGCTTGCAATTCAATTCAGTTTAAGCGAAATAAGTAAATAGTAATATATATTGCATTAACAAGTGAAGTTCAAGTTCAGAACTTCAAATATACATGTAAGAAATAAGAGCATCCAGAGCTGCCAGTTTCATCGCACAAAGGCAAATACCTCTACATAAAGCAGCATGAGCATATGACTATAATCAACATCAACGGGAAACGCAAACTTACCCATTTAGACCCTCAAAATTAGGTCTCGTGGATATTAAGAAAAGGTATCCTGCCTTTTGCATTTCTCCCAATTGCATGCAGAATTATTACTAGATAAAATTGAACATATTAAAACAGTTTGAAAATTGACACTCCCTGTTGTTTGCCTGCCAGGACACCAGGTGATAGCTTATTCATTTCACTTTCCGTCTCCTCTATGTTCCAACTTCAATATTCAATCTCCAGAAGAGTTGCAATGGGAACAGTCTGCTAACTAATGATTCTGCTGAAGCTTAGACTGTCACCACTAATAATCTTTCTAGAAGAAGATAGGCCAAGATCAAATGGTCCCAAAGAATCCGTCTGCATCATGACACCAGTAATAAATTAGAAAGAAATTATTAATGTGGAGAAAAAATGAGATAATAAATTCAAGTACCCATTTGATCCCTGACAGCCCAAGGCTGCTTTCATCATTGTAAATTCGAGAACAAAGTGACAAATCTGTTTTAGATTCTTGACAGCCATGGCCTTGCGGAATGCCAGATTGGTTTTTGACCTACAAACAAAGAAACAACAAATGCTTGATGAGCTGATTAAAAAGCTTGGTCTTGAGAAGGATAGCATAGTACAACTAATTAGAATAACTTTTTACTGGGAACTAATAACCTAGAAAACAATCCTGCAGATGTGCTGAATTAGGAGGAAAAGAAATAATATATCAAAAATCAGAGCTCTGATGTATATAAAATCTCAAGATTCCGACAGTGTATTACCATTAAACACCATGGTTAGTAAGTTAGGAGCAAAACCAGCGTAGGATTATGCCCAATAACTACACCAATGAGCAATAATAAATTTCAGAACCTTTTGAGTAAGAATTAAGTCAAAGCAAATTGTTGAGCAAACCTCACTGGTATCTGGATATTTAGTTGACTTGGAGACGGTATCCTGGCTGCAGGAATGAGAATAAGCACTTCCACCCAGAGCAAGAGCATCTTTGCGTGAAGAAGAGAATTTTTGAAAAGGAAATGCATGGCAAGTGTCTTCAGCATCCAAAATGGACGAAATTGAAACATGAGAAGGCAGCCTTGGAGCTTGGGAATGATTTACTTGGGATATGATAAAAGCATCAAATGAATCAGAGATTAACTGAGATGGCTGCAAGGCTGCACTAATTCCATTTGATTTTGGATCACAATTATTGAACTTGCCCTGCAAGGATGCTTCAGATAGCAGGCCTCCAATACTTACGTTTGTTAGACTATCATCCCATGGATATGAGTCTCCTGTGCCAACTGGCATCTTCCCTTCATTACACTATACGGATCCCAAAAAGCAAGTTTAGAAAAGCATAAATTTTAGAAGCATATTACAACTAGCTCCTATATAGAAGCATAACTAGCCTAAGTTTCACAAGGGTTACTTCAAAGGCCATATGTATAAATTACAAATAAAATTAAATTACTTTTGGCAATCAAATCACATAATTGTCCAAAACCTTTTACAAATCTTAAAATGCACATTCTAGATCATTATAACTACCTAGCTTTTTTATATAGTTCGTCTATAAATGTGGCTCAAGAGAACTCTTCTATTGCTAGTATTAGGGTTAAAACAGGGGATATCATTCAAATCTAGTAAATTATGTAATGACTGAAGGACAAGGATGGAGAAAAATGACTGAATTATTATATAGTACCATGGGTTCAGCTAACCCACTGGAAGGCGTCTTTCCAGCCACATTTACATCTGTTGCTCCATTTACAATGATTGGTTTCAACTCTTTGCTTGTTACCTCAGTTTGTTTATTAACATCGCAAACCTTCTGCATGCTTTTAGATTGCAAAGAAGCCTTGAAGGGAGTTGATGTTGAAGGCACGCTGGATGATATATCTTTACAATCTGAGAGCCAGCCATACCTTAATAATGGATTAAGTCAGAAATTTTTAATAATTAATAAATTCTAAAAACTATAAGAGAAATCGATCATGCCCAAGACCTTAAGCGGAAGATAGAAGGGCTTCCAATAGCCAGATAGACATCTCTTGCAGTGAGATTGCTATCATTAAATGTCCATCTACAACTGGCTAAATCTTCAGTTATAGTGTTTGGGAAAAGAATGGGCTCCCCAATAGCAATGCTTGAACCACCCCACTTGCAATTCAGGTGCTTAAGCACAGAAGACATCTTCTTCCGTGAGCTTAGAGTCAGTTCCAAGTATGGATTATATCCATCCTGTGCGGAAAAACCGAATTTCACATGCATAATCATCTTATAGCGAATTTCTAATTGTCCTATAAGGAGTTTCCATCTTTTCCAATCCCAAATATTTCATAATTTTACCTTTTCCAATCCCATGCGAGTGACTTCATCCAATGGGAAAAGCTGCAACTTGATCTTTGCAGAAGTTTTTCGAGTTGGTTCTGGATCTTGCTCTGGCATAGGCAATACCTGTGTTTTTTCTCTTGACGATTTACTTTTGTCTAAAAGAAGTGGACACAATGCTTCAGCTGTAACAGAAGGTGAAGAATGCTTGTCTTTTTCAACCAAAAGTTCTTCACTTTTCCCTAATAGATAGAATGTTCATAAGCAGAATGCATGATAACATATAAATTAGTAGAACAGCATGCAAAAAAAGGACTAACAGGCACCAATAAGTTTATAAATATAAACTTCAAAATTTTTTTAACCAAATGAAGCGATTTAATAATCTGTGAAACCTGCCGGTTTGAGACGGCGCCCCCTAGTTCTGTTAGTAGATTTACCAACTTGAGTCTGACCTGCACCCACTCTAAGCTTTGTGGTAGTTTCAACTACCTTTGACGTTCGCTTCTTAGCAATTCTCATGGAAGTCTAGAGTTCCTGCAAATTCTGAAGACAGTAAAAGCTGACTTGATCCTTATTCTCACAATATAATACTTTAGAGACGAGTTTCTGCAAGATTGAAGACTAAAGCATCAATAAAAATTTGCAGCACAGAGATTACAAAACCTTGCTTCTGCAGTTGTTTATTGTCATAAAGTCAAGCACCACATGCACAATTTACCACAAGCATGAAGAATTAAATGACAAAGCACAAGCATTTGTCCAACTAATGATTTCTTTTACAAGCTTTTAACAGCCAAATAAAGCTTTCATTGTCGAAATCCCAAAAGAAAATAAAAATTTTCAAATCAGAAATTACAGTGTTCATTACAAGTAAGGTCATTCAATTACGGTACGGTCACTAATCTTCAATTCACATCAGCAAAATCATTCAATATATTTTCATTAGAATCATTATTACCTAATTTTTATAAAGATTTAGCTAAAATTTGTATCTAAAGAGAACGGTTAAACAAAGTTACGAGGTTAAGCCTATCTAGCCAAATTTAAGAGAGAAATTTGCATATAAAGATTTACCAAAATCTAGCCTCTAAGAATCATATGAGACAAGAGCTAAAAAAGTTTCGCGATTTTTTTTATACAAATTTAAGTTGAATTTAGACGACCATAGTCCATAGGTGAAATTAAATTCAAAATAGCATGTCCTTGCAATCATGGATTGTAAGAGCTTGCAAAGCCAGTCCAAAAGCTAGCAAAACCTATCTACACAAATATATTCACATACATATATATAAGCAAATGCCTTAAAAATCATAAGGTTAGTGTTTAATCAAAAAGAAACTAGTGAAAATCAGAGAACTATCAGTTATCAAACAGTTTCATCACTCTAACAAAAGAGGAGAAAAGTGACCCAAAACTTAACTTTTTTTCAATTCTGAGACAGTTCAAACCAACAGGAAGAGAAATTGTAGTATTGAATTGAAAACTTACACTAAAGTAAATTTCTACACAAAACTGCTACCATCAAATTAGGGTTCCTCCAAAAGAGAAAACAGAGGAAAAACAAATGAGAATTCTGATTGTGATCTAAATTAACCATTCAACTAACTGAATCAATTTCAAGTTATGGATACTCGCATACCTGAATCAAAACCTCAAAAAAGAGACAGAGAAGCTAGAGAGGAAGACGATCGAGATTTGAAATCAGACCAGAAAAGCATGAAAATTTGTTGGCGGGAATAAATTTTTTGCCGAAATATGTTGCTTTGCTGACGTATGCTAGTGGTTTGCGGGCTTGGACTTGGTAATATACGGTACACCTCGTCAAATATTGGGCCGAGCCGGATTTAAAATCCGGACCAGAATTGGATCCATTTTTTTGCACATGGATTCAGCCATGCGGAACTCTCCGCCGCGTTCTCTTTGAATTTGATTAAGAAACCTTATTTTCACACTTCCGTAAATTTATCACCCGGATTTTTCAATTTTATCATAATTTGAATAATATTTCATAAAATTGAAAATTGTGAAAAATGTTTGACAGCTGAATTCCAAAATGACATATTTAAATTGAAAAGTTACTCAGATGTCCAATATTTTAATTATTTTTAATTAGGCAAATCGTTTTTAAGTGAATTTTAATTTAATTGAATTTTTTAGGTCGTACATAGATAATTGTGATATTACTAATAATTTTAATTTAATTATTAAAAGATTTCATTAGTATGATGAAATAAAAAATTCATAAATTGAAAGAGTTACTTGCTATGAATCTAAATACAGAGATAAGATACGAGACACAATAATTAGCATCCATCAAGAAAATAAGTTCAAATAAAAAATTAAGTGTAGAAAGAAGCATCTTCAATTAACAACTATATCAAAGATAGGTAATAATCCTATCTTGAATAGATTATTTAATGAAGTGGTATCCATATTTACTTTTCTCTGCTAAGAATAATGTCAAAATTTGCAACTTTCATATTATTATTATTTTTCTTTTGGGAGAAAGAGAAGCCTAAGTATGCATATAATGTTTGGCTTTGGCCAATATCCTATTATGTTGCAAGAATCCACTAGCCATTTAGAGGCATTCTACCAAATTTGATTAGGTATGTAGTAAAGATAGACATTGGTTCAAATTACCTATAAACTAGATATTTGGAGTGAGCAATTTTCAGTTTCTAATAAAAAACCTAACCAAACCGACTTTATTTCAATGGAATTCTGATAGTTATTTTAGAAATTCAGTTACGGATCGATTTTAGTTTATAAAACCACTTGGTTTTGATTTATAGTTCAATTGCCATATATAACTATCCGAATTGAAAATAATTTATTTAGTTTGGAATAATAGAACTAAATCGATTTAATTCGATTTGCATTAATTAATATACTATTTAGTTTTGGATTTGGATACCATACAAATATATTTAGATGTACACTAAAATGTAATCTAGTGGTAAATCCATATATGGCCTAACAATAGATCCATATTTGAATCCCCTCTCTCGATTCTTAATACAATACTCATGTGTAAATATAAATAGATATATAAATATAAGTAAAGGTCCAAAGATAATATATTACTTCTAAAGAGACTGAAAGGAGAGAAAAAGAAAGAAAATGACTAAAAACCTATAATACTAAAACTTAACACCAATATTAATAATTAAAAAATAAAAAAACAAAAAATAATCAGCAATCAAATTGAAACTCTACGTACAATGTAATGGCTAAAATATTTAAAAATTTTATACATAGATATAAACGGATAATGATTAGACTTTAAAATTTAATTTAAGTAGTTTGTAAGCATTTAAGTTTCAAACGTTATTGTGATTATTAAATATATATTAATTAATTATTATTTGAAAACATTAAGAAGGATTATCCAATGATAATAAAATGCTGGAAAAAAGAAAAAAATACGTAAAAATTAAAAAATTTATGAAAAAAGAAAAAAGGGCAAGCCTAGAGAATAGAATGTCACATTAGCTTCATAGAGTTTTTTATTACTTCAGGATTATATATATATATATATATATATATATATAAAAGATGGAAGTCACACTTTCTATTTTACTATTATAATTTATATTACTTCATAGAGTTTTATTAAAATATTAGATTTTTTACTATTATAATTTCTATTTTAAATGGTTTTCAAAATAAAATAATTTTAAAATGAGGTTTTCTTTTCTTTTTATCTTTCATGTTAAAAAATATGTTTTGTTAGGTAACAGACAATAACCATAAATATGAAAAAATACAAATAAAAATTTATTATTTATTTTCTTAATATTCTATTCCAGTGCGAGAAACTAATGGAAATAATTATATTTTCTATCTAAAACATTGCTAATTTTTTTAAAGAAAATTTTTGATTCCTAACATTTTATCAAAAGTACTTGTAATTAGGTTTTAAATGAAGCTACAAATTAAATTTTTTTTAAAATATTAACATTATAAAATAATAAAATAGTTCAAATAATTTATAAATACCCGAGCACGAAGCGTAGTATCACACTGATGTTTGGACTATTGCTACAGCGTTATACTTCATAAATAAATATTATATTTGCACTTTTTAAAAAAATAATTTAATTTATAATAAATTATTGAATAAATTGATTATACTATCATTATTTACGATTTAAAGATACGTTTTTAGAAATTATAGCAGTTGATGTTTGTTATTTACAAAAGGTTAAAATGAGAAGAAAAAAATTGTATTATTTCTGAATTTCACGAATGTTATTCCGATGTGATTTTTTACTTATGGACGAACGGAGTAACATTCCGATGTGATTTTTTACTTATGGACGAACGGAGTAGTAAAAGGACGCAGCAATGAAGTAATGATAAGCCAATAATTTTTGCACAAAAGTTGAAAAGAAATGAGAGGCTTAGTTTAGTTATGATTTAAATACTATAGACAACGCACCATTTTAATCAAAACATGCCTAAATCAAAACACTGCGTTTTCATATTGTCTAGGAGTTAGGATGGGTTAAGTTAACCCAATCTAATTTCGTGGGATTCATTTTAATAGTTTTTTTAATTAAAATTCTAGCTAAAATTGGATTTAGAGTACTAATATTATAAAATTTTTAAATTGAGGGGACAAAAATCAGGTTATAGTGTTTTTATAACAACTCGCAAAACTCGGAATTTTTCTTTTAAAATATCCCTTTTAGCTGTCAGATGATTTGTTAAAGTTTCACCAAATATTAAGTAACGGTTCATAATCGACTCAAACTCTAAACAATAATATAAATTTTATACAATAAAATATTATAAATAATAAGAACAGCATATCATACCATAAAAAATATTATGAGTAACTAATTATATTTTCGCTTCGCGTGCAAATATCTAATATTTAAAAATAAAAATATTATTTTTATTATAATTAATATTTTATTTTAAGAATCTAAATATTCAATATTATACTTTCTAATGTAAAAAGAATAAAATAAAAAAGTAAAATTTTGAATGAATAATCTAAAATCTAATTTTTAAGTATTAGTTATTGTATTTATTTTGAATAAATAATCTAAAATCTAGCGCAAATCCTATAAACGTAGAAAACTTAAATAAAACTTCATCAAAATTTACCGTAATTTGAAAAAAGTTTGAGAAGTATTATCATCTCTCTTCACAAAATAAAATATAAATATCAATTTTGTCATTAAATATTTCTCTATTCCACATATTAATGATATTAGAAAATGAATTTTAATTTTAAATTCATTAAAAAAACACATTGAAAAATGAATTTTATAATTTAGGTGGCATTATGCTAAAAAAAAAAATAAACACTTAATTATAGTATCAATAAATAAAATCTCAAATTATAAATAATCAATGTCCTCCATAATCAGAAATAACAGCATGAAGAGGGTGTTAAAAACACTCAAAGTCCAATACTGTAATTATAAAATCTTTCCTCCATTTATTCCTCATTTCACTCATTTTATACCACTAATTTATTATTTTTGCTTTATTTTTTCCTGCCTCAAATTAGATAGGTGATGTTAATAGGATTGGAAGTTAGATGGATATATTAGGATATCTCCTCCGTTTCGATCCATTTAATGAGAGTACAAATAGTTATAAAATGAGTTTGAGGTGAATATAAACAGTGAAATTACTACTCACAATAGATACGAGTAGCATATAAATGTTAAAGTTTTGGATCGACTATTGTAAACAGTTTTTACCATAGCTATTCGTAATCACCCTACTCATTTATTATAAAAAAATATATTTTAAATAAGTACAGATTTAGATAATTTAAAATTTAAGGATAAAAAGCATTTTAAACAGTTTTAAAATGCATATGAGTAGTAAAATTTTAAATAGATTTAGATATGGATATTTAAATAAATATTTAAACAGATTTATAATGAATATAAATAGTAAAATTTTAAATATATATAAATATAAATTTTTAAAATTTGCAGGTGTTTTCCCTGCTTCCATCCCTAGATGCTAAGTTAAGATGGCTATTTCAAATTTGATTTCCATCTTTATTTAATTTGTAATTTGTAATCACTGAATCTCTTAGGTCTAATAGGCTTGTTTAGGAGCACAAACCAGCATTAAATAATAATTACTATAACAAAATGAATAAATTGGTTATGCAGATACAATGAGAAAGGGAATCAAATGCACGTGGGAGTATGCCCAATCTCGACCAAAATGAAATGCATGTGAAGAGGAAAGGTTGTCGTTTCAAAATGAGAGTCGTGCTAAAGCCCACTGCCCACGCGGCACGTCACGTGCCTGCCATTCCTTCGAATGAAAAAAAAGGAATATATATATATATATATTAAAAAAAATCAAAATAAAAATTTTATTAATAAGAAACTGTATATTAATATAAAATACAGATAAATACATTTCTATATTTTCACATACAAAGTCTAATAACAAATCACTTATATAAAAAATAAAAAAATAACAATTTTGATTCGAAGTATCTGATCAAGTTGATAGATCATAATATTTGTGCCATAGATAATCGCTTGCTCCACTTGATGGTTATTCATGAGCAATGTTCAACTCTATAGTTTTTCGACAAGTTTGATTTGATTATTTTCAAATTTCTTCCTTTTAATAGAGATGAAATATTTATTGCTTTCAAATATTTATTTGCATAACTATCTGAATAATAAAAAATCTAGATAAAATTATTATATTGGTGATAATAATAACTCAGAATTAAATCTGAGAATAAAATATCAAAATATGAGTAATAATAATTTCAATATTTAAGCAATAATAACTCAGATGTATAAACAAATCTGATGATTATTCGTAAAAGAGAAATTAAAAAAAAAAGAAAATGGGTTATCACCGATGGCCCGTGAAAGAACAAAGTTTTAGATTTTTAAAAAATAGAGAGAGAGAGGGAGAAAATAAATAGGTCATTCTACTTCAAAGGAAAAAAATGCTTACACGTTTTATTTAACTTTTTTTATTATCTTAAGATATACTCTATTTACTTTATCAATATTGATATTATTTTTTAAAATATCTCAATAATACATGAATTAGACTTGCTTAATTTTTTTTTAATAAATGCAAGAAGCTCCATTAATCAAAATCTAAATCAGAAACAATAAGTGCCTCAATATTTGAAGGAAGCTCATCCCAAACTTGGGAGCTAGCATACGAATAAGAACTCGTGCTAGAGTATGAGCGACCTTATTAGCTTTTCTCCTTATACAACGCATATTCATATTAGAACTAGAATGAATAATATGCTTGCAATCCTCAACTGAAATATGTCATTCAATAACAACAAGAGATGACTGCAAGATTTCTTTCCAAATTTGTTATGCATCAACCTCTACTAGCACATTGGAAAAGCCCCTAAGCTTCAACCATGGCAGAATCTCACATAGACCCATAGATTGAATCACCAGAGCAGCATAATAACCATGGAAAAATCCAGAAAAAGAAACAATAAAAACTCCATTCAACTTTCGAATAACCCCAACAAAATCAGTCTTGTTCCACGTCTCAAAACATGTTGCATCAATATTACATTTGAGCATGCCAAGCGGAGGTGGCATCCAGCAGATATCCATAGCTGAAACATGACTAGTCCTTCCAGTAGTGAAAAGGTGTTGAGCGTCATGCCAATCTTGGAGATAAGAGACAACCAGTCTAATAGTTTGCAAGGGATCAACACTGTCAGTGTTTCAAACGTAGAGATTCTTATGATACCATAAATACTAGGTCACTACACAACACTATTCAAGTTTACTCGTCCATGCACCTGCAAACCCCCCCCTTTACTGATCCACAAGTGAAACTTGTAGCTAGTTCCAACACATCATTGCTCTATAGCATACAAGAAACACATGCATAACAATTTCATCTTCACTATAAAAAGGACATGTCAATGGAACAGGGGTAGCTTTGCACACCAAATTCATACAAGTTGGCAGCGTGTTCCTTCCAACTCGCCACAAGAATTGCTTGACCTTGGGCAGGATATGCAAACTCCACCAAACTCGCCAAATGTGCTCATTCAATCCAAAACCATAAAAAAATAGACGAAAAACACCATTCCTTGTCCAGTGTCACACATATCTATCCTCCACTAAGAGGGATTTTGAGAATAACATCAGCATCAACATGACAAAAATAACATGAATCAAATCCTCATCTCAGGTGTGAGTAGTATGATTTATGAAACTAGCTACCTGTAAAGCTTCAAAACCATCAAGGGGCTCACTTTGGATCAAAAAATCATTGTCCCTACACAACCGAGGTCTGATCCAAACATTTATATTCGAACCAATTTCCACCCTCTAATGCATACCTTTTCGCAAGACCTTTTGAGATTACACAAGACTCCTCCATGTATAGCTTGGATTATGCCTAACATTGTGTAATACCCCCAAATTTTTATTTCAAAATAATTCCCATTTAAATTTAATCGTTAAATTATTAGCCAATAATATTACGCCATGTAATATTATCGGGACCGAAAACCATTTTGGTTCGCCCTAAAATTAATCGAGTAACCGTTAATCAAATAAAAATCGGATCAATTTTTTTTATTGGACCAAATTAATTAAATTAGACCAGAGTCGGATATTTTTAATAATCACTGTGCATCACTATTCTTTTCCTCTGACATATTACGTTAGGGACGGTTTGTTTTTATTAATAATTTTAACTTTATTATTTTTTTTCCTTTTCTTTCTTTCGTATCTTTATTTTCCATTTCTTTCTTTTTATTTTTGGTCTTCTCTCCTTCTCCATCGAACACAGCTCTCCCTCTCAACTCACTCTCTCTTTCTCTCTCCCTGTCTCCGATCACTCCCTCACTGTGCCGACCACCGCCCACCCCAGCAACACCATCTCCGGTCCTCTCCTTCGCGCATGGTAGTAATATTATTTGGGAGATTAAAGGAATTAATGTGGAAAAAAATGGATTTTTATATATTAAGTTGAAATATTATATTACTAATGGTATTTTGAGAATTTGATTAATTAT
>CANUEP010085261.1:0-18930 GCA_947857235.1 Jatropha podagrica
TGAAATTGCAGTGAATGATCAGAGTAAAAGATTCTTATTTATAGTGCTAAAAAACATTTGAGATAAAGATAACAAAAATTAAAATAAAATAAAATAAAAAATCCTTATCGGATTCAGGTAGATTTGCTAAATATATTCAACCCATAAAGAGCTATTCACACTGCATCAGAAGTTATCTTCACATTTCTTTAATAGATTGACTTAAACTCAATCCAGTTTTCACCGCTAAAGGTCTGTTGGGTGTCAATCCATGACTCGTTGTACATAGCAGTACTATATTTGACCAAATAAAAAAAATTTAGAGATTAAATTGCTGGCCTCTCGGCCACCCCATCCTCCATGGTTGGGTAGCATATATTTTTACTCAAGAAATTAACAATATTAAACCTTAATAATATGGATAAATTAAATTTGTTTCTTTTACACTACAGAAGGAAAAACAAAATAAAATTTGTTTCTTTTACACTACAGAAGAAAAAACGAGGTGACAATTAGAGAGAACGCTTAAACACCCCACTCATTATCATACCATTCCAGCTCTTGATCTTTTGTTCTGCTGCAGAAAAATGATTGCTGCAAACAGCAGATCTCCAAATACTATAATCACATCCAACGGAGAAACTCTATAAAAATAAATGTAAGCTTTATAAAGATTATACAAATGAGGTAGCAACTGAAGGAATGTGTTTCCCATATAGAATGAACAAGCAAGAACATTCTCTTTAGAGTTGCTGAGAAAGTTTAGCAGAATTTGTGGCAGAAGAAACCCATCTAAGATCACTTCACCATAAGTTTTTAACTCAAGCCTATCATTAATTATAAAACCAATTAAGACCCAAAAACCATAAATTGCTATAAGAACTAATGAAGTATTCTTCTCAACCAGCTTCATGCCCCTATGTCTTCCATCTCCAACTCTTGCTATCCACGTTATCTGCAGAAGACGAAATTGGAAGGCGAATGCAACTATTTTAAGCAAGTTTATGGTCACTTCATTCACCTGAAGAAATCCATCTTGCAAGAAAAATGAGCTCAAGTTCATTACAAAAGGCATAAGGTAGCCTAAAGCAAGTACTATAAGCATAACAGTTGAAATCAAAGGAAGCGTTTCGGGCCGCCTTTTTAAATGAAAGTGTTGCAATACTGCAAAGACACTAGAAAATATGCAGGAGATAATAGCTATAGCAATCTCCATATCCATCCTCCAAATGGACTGACTTTCTTGGATTATGGTATAACCAGTTGAACCTGCTCCTAAAGGTTCAAAATAAAGAGGATCAGATTTTTCACGCAGGCTTTCAATACTTCCTTTGATGTAACCTTCATTTTTTATTTCTTGCAGTGGAGTGAAATGAAATTTCAGAAGAATTTCACAATCCAATAAGAATTTCTCCCTATCTGTCTGATTATCCAACTCGAGATTTCTGCAGCCTACCATACACAAGTCCCCTGATTTTTCAATATAGACTCCTTCAGCAGAAATTTCTACTTCATTAAAAACTGAAGTGCTAGTAAAAAGAGAAATGCCTTCTCCTATTTTTATATCAGGCATCACTGAAAGTCCTATTTTATAGCTCATATTGACGGTACTGTTGAACATTGCATCATCTGCAGAATTTGCAGATACTTCATCAAAAAGCTTCTTATAAAACTGATCACCAACACTGAAAGGTAGTGCATAACCCGAAGCGATTTTTCCTTGAGAATTACTAACTGACATGTCAAATCTCATATGAATTGAATTCACATTAGGGTATTTCTCCTGATAACTTTTAACTAATTCTGTTTTAAGGCACAATTGCCTTACCCTTTCCATTTGAGTATACTCATACTTCAATTCAGGAACATCCACAACCCGATTCTCTGAATTTCGGAACAGGATTCTGTCAAAGAAACCAAAATCATTCACTGTTTTATCGGTCCACAGTTCACCTTCTACATTACTAGCCTCTCTGATCGACAATGCAGAAGAAAAAATCAAGCTTAACCTTGTCGAACAATCTGCAATTCGAGCATCAGTCAAAGATCCTACAACATCCAAGAATCTACAAGCTACAACAGAAAGTTTTGTTTCGTTCCAATATGCTTCCCCTACCAACGTTGTTTTTGGATAAAATGGCCGGTAGAACCCATTAGAGCTGCTCTTAGCGAACTCTATCAGAACTCGCAATTTTCTTTCTTTATGCAAACATCCAAATCCATTCATGAATACAACGTTAGGCAATCCTACGCCAGAATCACCGATTGGGCTGCAATTCTTTGCAGAATCACAATTACTTGCATATTGCAAATTAAATCCATTAGGTGGCCACCAACCTTCATTGCAGAAACTAAAAGGTAAATTCTTGACTTCATAATCAAATCCTTCAGGAATCAAACTGTACTGATAATTCATTTGAGGAAGAAACAAGATTGAGATTGGTTCAAAGCAATCAGAATCCAAACATTCAAAAGTCCCTCCAATAAAACTCTTAACGCTACTTGAATTCTTGACATTTCCAAGCTTAAGAACAGCTTTAAAACCAAGAAAACTACTAGTTGAAGTAACCATACAAAGTTTACCTGAAGATTCAGACCAAAACCCTTCAAGAAAGAGACTTACCAATTCTCTCCCCATTTTAGGACTTCCACTTGTGAAGTTGGTCTCATATTTATATATGTATGGCAGTGGAAAAATAAAATCTGCTTCAACTTTGAGTATACCATTAGTATCAGTATAATATGAATTTCGAGTGCGAAAAACGAAGGATTTTGAGAAAATGGAAGATGTTTGCTTGAAAATTTCAGTGCCACCTCCATAACCAGTATGGAAATGGCCTAGTGGGAATAATGGTGGATCCGTGTTGAGCTTTGGAGGAGAGTCTTTCACTACTAAAGAGCAATGTTCAGAATAAGAGAGTTGGCTTGCATAGGACACAACAGAGTTTAAAGAAAAGAAAAACAATAGAAGAAGGAAATATGTGAAAGAATTAACGAAGATAATCATAGTTTTCTTGATATTATGAGTATGAAAGAAGAACTTGTTATTATGTTCTATAATGGAGAAGAATTGTTCTAAAGCTTGATTTATCATTAATTGTCAAATTATGCCGGCTGAATTTTGATGATAAAAAAAAAAAATTGATGGATACACATAATAAGTTGGAGGACCTCTCTCTTGCAATAATGGCCGGCTTGGAACTCTTCTCATATGGGTACAAAAGGTTAGTGGAAACAACAAGGTTAAATAAAAAATAGTCAGGTTCAGGCATAGTTTACCTCTAAATAAAAAAGAGAATGGTCCAATATGCAACCATCTCATAAAAGTCCATTGTCTTTCTTTTTTATAACAGGAAGTGTAATCCCCTCGGACTGTGTGGAGCATGCTCTCCCATTAAGGTGCGTTTCCCGAAATTCAAACTATTCAAATTTATATTCTCACTATTCTCACTCCTACGAAAATTAAAAAACATTAACACCCTATCAGTACCTTGTTGATGAACAAAAGTCCATTACTAGAGTAGTGACCAAAAATTAAAATAAATAACTAAATAGTATTTGATAACTCATAAAAAAGATATTAAATGATTTTAAGGGAATCTTTTGGTTCTTTTAGTTTATCTTGAATTGCTCAACATTTTGATCCTCCAATTAAAGTACAACTTTAAAGAAAGTTAACGAGCAGGCAGCTGCCAAAAAGGCTTCAATGTCAATAAAACAAGTTTGATTGTAAAATATAAACACTGAATTAGTTAAGTAACTAAATAATTACATAAGATTTTATAGCCTCCATCTTCCTATCCATATCTATACCTCTATAAGATTTGAAAAGTATGTTTAAAGCATCTTCTCCATGACTGAATTTGAACTTTTCATTATGAATTGGATGTCTATATTTGCAAGTGAGAGATGTTAAGACGCTTCGCGTCATGTCTCAAAATTGACTACTCATTCATTTCGCAGCTAAAGGCAGATTATTGGCTCGAGTGTTCCCTCTGGCTAAATTTTGAAAATTCTCGGTGTCCCTGATTCCAATTTCTGAAAATGCTTTCAAAAGCAGATCGACACACCCCGGTAAAGAGTCCTTAAAACCCTTTGAGCAGCTCTTGTCACCCTCGTCAACATCCTGAACCCCACCTTTGACCAAACACCCGACCTGAGCACCATCCATGTATGCTTTACAAGCCACCAGAATGTCATTAGCGTGCTTGTGGAAATGGCCCAGAACAAAGTCCTCAAAATGCTGTGTTCAACCACAGTTTTCAATTATTAAGTTTTTTATCTAGAAATAACAAAGACCAAGCCGAAGAGCACTCTGAGAATACACAAATCCAGTAAATGCAAATAACAAATGCAACACTTTGCTCCAAGATAATCACAGATGCATCAAAATACTATGTTAGTCTATTCATGAAAATAGGTTACCATTGGAATTGGTCAGTCAGCCTCTAATTTCGGGAACAAATTGTATTTCGAAAGTTGACATACATAGAATTTTTTATGGGAATATTTATGGTAACATTCCTTGCTTACGCTTAACTCACAAGGTTTTGAATTGCAGTGGTGATCATGGTCGAGTACATGTCAGTGTATTTCAGCCAAAATGTAACAGACACGGTTGGCGCTATTGTGCTGATTTAGAAAAATGATAATATATGCCAATGTACCATAGGTGTCATCGACAAATTGCCCATGCCACTTTAATTTGTCTTAATATGTCTTCACAAGATGATTATTCAAATAAAAAGAGAATAATTTAAGCTGGTAAGTGGATTTTTCTTTTTCATATTTCCAATAATGTGGGTTAACTAATGACAACTCAAAAGCAAGAATGAATGATTAAAAACAGACATACCTTTGGTGGCCTCCTCATTGTGTAAACCATCGTCCTCAGTGATAACATAAATGTATTCTCATTGTAATGCTGTGATTGCATTTCACCATTTGGTGACCCACTCATATATTCATATCCTGGCTCATTGAAAAAGGGCTTTTGATTCAATATCAATGCTTGTATAGAGACTAGTACTTGTAACACAGTCGAAACACCAGGAAGCCACTTCTCATTCTTGTTACCATGCCAGGTGCCAAGAAGGCTAAGGCATACCTTCCCACAACTGTACAAATTTGGGTTGAGTCGAAGGCCGCCAGAATGATAGTAGACATGCTACACAAAGAGTTCACAAACTGTGAGACCAAAAATTTACACAAGCTTCATTCATAATCATACACCAATTCAACCACATACCGGTGCTACGTTGGGATAACTGCTAGGGAAGAACACATCAAAGAAGAAAAGACCATCATGGTAGGGAGTACCCTCTGCTCCAATAATTACAGCCCTCAATAGGTCCATCTTTGATTCATAAACCCTAACAAATATAGTATCTGTTGACATAACATAACAAATTCTGTTAAAAAATAGTTGAGCAGAAGAAAGGACGCAAGATCCATGGAAAATGTACGCATAGTACTTACCTGGCAAATCATTCTCCAGAATTCTCCATTCCTCCTGAATTCTCTTTGCCCAATTCTTGGGCGGCTGGGGAGAATGAAAAAATCATAACACTAAAATTACGAAGGATTATGAGATCAGAAAGCATAAAAGAAATGAATTTCTGCTTCTAAATTAATTACCTGCTTAACTGAAGAAGCCTTAGGATTATAATGATGATCTGAATGATCTTCCACAGTATCAAAATGCTTAAAAAGTTGGTACTTCCTAAGAATATCATCTTTATTCACATTTTTTGGAGTTCTGGAAACACAATCTTCAGAAAGAATAGGTGCAGCATGCAATGGCTTATGGAATTTTTGGTGACTTGCAGGGTTAGAGTGTGTAGATTTGAATTTAGATGTGAACCAAGACATTGATGGACCTACTACAGAAGGTTGATTCAAACTATCCATATTTTCTGGAAAACTAGGAAAAAACAGATTATTCGTACCACCTTGGTGATTTATACCGAATGAAGTATAATGTCCTAAAGACACAACACTATGAGGTATTTCCACTTTTTTCAGTCGATATTCGGAATTATAATTAGTTGAACTACTTGAAACAAATGGGATCTTTTTCATCTGGAGATTTGTGGGAGCTGTACTACTCCCATCATGTTGCGTAGCAGTTGGCTTCTCCTTATTTAAGACAGTTTGTAGAAATAACCAATGAGAAGATAGGTCTGCTCCAGAAGCATGGCTCACAGAGTCTGCAGGGATTTGGAAACCTGAACTACTCACTGAACCCAGCTTCTCACCAACATCAGCAGGTTTTGGTGACCATGAACCAAGAGTATTCTTATGTTGTTGGTTTCCAAAAGAATCACTTTCATTAGCTGTAGTCTTTTTCTTTTGAACAGAATCCAGTAAGCAAGGAATTGGTGCCTCCACACCAGGAGGAATATCCACATTATCAAAATGAGCTTGTATATATGTATACTCATCAAAATCCATGAAGTCATCAGAAATGTCAATATAATTGTCCTGATAAGCCAAATCAGAACTAACACCACCTTTGCTGATTGTCTTATGTGATCCTGGAGCAGAGGTTTTAGGTTGAAAGAAGAGATAATTGGCCTTAGCATCCTAGAGAAAAAGAAAACATAAAATAAAGACAAAAGTGAGCAGAAGAAACGCATCTAAAGAAGAAAACTATTTGATGCACATAATACCTTTAGTTGATTGTAACCATCAGAATTATGTCCTAAAGCTTTCCCTTTACAGTTTGCGTCAGCCTTCTCATCAAGAATCATGACATCAGGGCAATCTTCATCATTTTCAACATCTATTACTTCATGCAGTATAACCTGCAAGAAATTGTTTCTTCAGAATTTACTGCTTCTGGACGACAAAATAAGATCTGCTGCAAGGGCAGATTTCTTAAACTGGCACCAAGGGTGCAAGGCATGAATCCCACCGCCGAGGCCATTCCAAATTTTTAGACAAGGTGCATTCGATTAGGCATGAGACTATATTAACAAAACAAAGTGTTTGATTTATCAAATTGATTTAACTCTCAACATACTAGAAGAGAAATGACACCATCAACAAGTTGCTCTTCACCAGAAAAGGAGTACTAAATGAACCATTCGTGGCCCACACTGATCCAGGTGTTGCTCTATTGTGAGAGCACAGCAAAGCTATTCCTAATGTTCTCCAATTCCCTCTCTCCTTCTCTTCCCCCTCTCCCTCACATTTTTTTTTTGGCTCTGCTTTCTTCAATCCTTTTTCTATCCCTTTGTCTAACAGTCTCACACGATTTCATCAAAATTTTTCTTTTCTTTCTTTGACACAAATGATTTTAACACTTTTCTCTCCCCATTCTATCTCCTTCTGCTCTTCTACCACTCCTATTTGTCATGAATTTTCTTTTATTTAATCTCTTCATTCATTAACAAAATTACATTAACTATCACTTTCAAGATTAAAAGATAATATTGTGATAAGAAGTGTGTTTACCTAGAAAACCAACAATAAGAAGTCAACAAGCCTTAGTCTCAAACTAGTTAGGGTAGGTTATATGAATGTTTTGTTTCAAATATCCACTCTAATCAAGTTAAAAAAAATTCAAAGCAAAATATAGGTTGGAAAAAAATTTTGAAATACTTTTCGTGAAAAATTTTAAAAAGGAACTTTAAGATCATTTTATTAAATAGGATAAAGCATGAAATAGGCAACAACTAACTAGAGTCTGTTACATGTATCTTTCACCTCCATTCTATTCTATTTGTAGTTATATTTTCACTAATATCCAAAGACCATAGATTCTTAGCAACAATTTCCCTCAAAACAATTTTAGGTCTATCTCTTCTCTTTTTAGCACCCTCCACTACTAAAGCATTACATCTGTGAACCAGGGCATGTGAGGGTCTACGCAATACACAACCATATCATCCTGGGTGTCTTTCTCTTATTTTATCCCCAACTTCCGCTACTTGTGCCTTTTGCCTAATATGATTATACTTGGGCACACAGCCTAGATATTTGAATTGATTACATTTGGGCACCAATGTACCATCTAATCTAACCCCACGTTCCTGCTTTTTCCTTAAATCAAACTCGCAATGGATTTATTATGTCTTACTTATACAAAGACAAAGAAAGCGTAAAATGCAGTACTTTGTCTCTGTAGACACTTATTTAAATCAACTAGAAAGGGTCTTAAGACTCTTTTAGTCTCCTTCGAGCAGTCTTGGGACTCTTTCAGTCTCCTTGTAGCACGTGGCTGACCCTCAATGTAGAGTTTGAGAAAATAAAACAAGAACTATTTAGTCTTATTTATCATGTGCACTTCTTTCTTCTACATCTCTTTGTATAATAGAGCTTAGGGATTGAAAAGTGTATTTTACAATGCCTTAACACCGTCCATTAAAACTCCACTTTCATCCATTCTCCTTCCATTGCTACAATTGCAACTATATACATCTGAATTCTACTTAGCTTAAATCTAAGGTGCCGCTCCATGAGTCCAATTTCTTGTCAACACCTAGAACATGCTTCATCTATCAGAAATCTAAAATTGCAAACATCATATTCAAGCACAAAGGGATTTTCTTGGATATAATTTTTCATGAACAAAACAAAAAGGCAGGAGCCAAGGCTGATCCTTGCAGTAGGTGATTTTAACAAATCCCAAAATAGAAAATAGTGCAGCTAAAAAATTCATGTTCACTGTTCCTAACTCAACTTTTTTATTCGAGATATTACCCAAATGTCTAACTAAACTGAGATATGCAATAATTATACCAGTCAAGATTCAGCCTTTTTCCTAAACTAAAACAATTTCAACTATTCCCATCAAAATCAAAACTACCCCACTTCCCAAACAAAAAGAAAGAACATTAAACTTGCACAAACGACAAATAAAGAAGCAAAGAAGGTCAATTACAGAAATGATCAACAAAAAAACTGACAGAACTTAATAAACCATGAATAAAGAAACAATTAGAGAAGATAAAGAACGATTATTAATGGGTTTCCTCTTCTGTACCTGTTTGAGTTTAGGCTCTTTAATGGCGCGAGAAACCGGAGGCTGAATTTCGATCACGTCAGGGTCCATCAACAGTCGCTTCCTGGTTCCAGAGACACAAAGAAAGAGACAAATTTCATATGGAAGATTTAACAAAGAGAGAATTTTGACAGACCCAGAGAGAGAAAGGAAGGGGAAGAGAGACAGACTTCGAATTCTGAAAAATTGGTATCGGCGGCGGCGGCGGCGGCTGCATTGGAATATCGGTCGGCTCTGCCCCAGTGAAGAGTAGTAGAGAAAAGCGGCTCGGCTAGGTTAGCCGTAGGCTTGGGTTGGCTTTGTCAATAGTAATCTATACGTTTTGTGGATAGAGAGAACGGATCTTCTATGCAATTTGGGACTTTTAGCCTTATAGGTTGGCGCCTTGTGGTGCTGAAGGCAAAGGCCAAAGGGGATGATGTCTCATTTACTTGCCTTTTTTTTTTTTTTTTCCCTTTAATATTTTTTTTGTTTTGGTATCGCGGAATGTTCAGGTTAGCGACAAATCTCTCTTACTTGATAAAATTAAATAAAATTAAGTTATGAGTGCTTAAAATAATTTACATGAAAATTCAATTCATTTTTTAAATAAAATTAAATTAAAATAGTCTTTTCAATTCTTGTACGCTATAGACCATATGACATGGTGGCATACTGTTGAATCGCAACCCGCAGTTGGATTTGTGGCAGCTGGGCTGGGCTGGGCTAGATAGATCCAATGTGATTCAGCTTTACAGTATTTTCGAGCACTTGAGTTAGGCCCAAGTTGGTCTTTGTGACTACTTTTTACCTTGGGATTTTTTTCATGCTATAAATTTATTATACAGAATAAATATAAAAAATAAAAAATAAAAAACAGAAGTGGAGTGTTGACCAAGATTTGAAATCCAATTGCATCATTGAAAATTTTTCACAATAATAAAATAATAAAATTTTTCACTAGTTAAAATAATAAAATTCATGGGTAAATTTATGTATTCGGACTATAAACTCTATAAATCACTTTTTTTTAATTTATAAAAAAGTACAATTTAACTTGATAAATTGCTTCTTTTATTTTTAAAAATATTATTCCACACAATATTACTTTAACAACATTTTGTAACAATTAGAATAAAATTAATTAGATTTTAGTAAGGGTAGGGATAGCAAAAAACTTCTTGGGCATGATTTATTAATGTCATATATTTCATAACCTAACCTATAATATTTTTGGAATTTCAATGTGTTGTACACTTGTACTTGCCCCAACTAACCTTGACCATGTGAAATAACTAAATGTAATTAATTTAATTAAACTCTCTATATAGAAACTTCTCTTTGCAATTAGTAATTTTCTAGAACAATGAGTGATCTAAAATTTGTTTTGAAAATGATTTTTGTCAAATGAGATTTTTTTTTATTTTTCTTTTTTTACCATCATACAAAAATCTTGATTTGGACATGTGAAGAAGAGAGGGATATGAAGAGGACAAGCACGATATCTATACCCACTTGTAGAATATGGATAAAAAGATTGAAAACATGCATGTAAGGTTGTACTTTTTTGACCAAAAAAATAGTAACATTAGATACTTGGACAAGCAATTATTGTATAGATTTTAATTTGGACATAGAAAGGAAGAAAAGAATTGTTCTACTCGTTCATGCATTGTATAGATTTTAGTTCTCTATTTGGAGATAGAAACGAATTCATTTCTCTATTTTTTATAACTTTACAGTATTATCCTTTGAATAAAATAAGAATTCCATCCCATCCTCTCAAACCAAAACATATTCTTTTTAACACTTGGATGATAAATATTTAAGGGAATTTATGCTTATATGTATTACGTGGTTTATATATTGCCGTAATTGCTCTTTTTGAACTAATAAAGTGTTGGTTGGAATAGTAATTAAGCGATTTTAATATTTAAAATCGGTCCGCAAGAAGTTTGTAGATTTTTTTTTTTTAAAAGTGAAGAAAGCGAACCTTACCAACAATTTTCCTATTCTTCATTTTGTTCGGTTACAATCAATACATGATTTTCAGTACAAATAAAGAAAAATATATGTATTAATTTTTGAAATCAGTTCAATTGGAAAATGAATTTATTTTTTATTTTATTAATTAGAGTTTTCAATTTCGAGTTACTTTATTAAATATTTTTCAGAAATAAATTATTTTTCAAATATAAAAACAATATAATATTTTAAAATAATTTTTAAAAAATGTAAATCAAGTAAAGTAAAGCAATTTGTTCTTGTACTCATTAAAAAGCGTGCCAAGCACAGATTAGGACTTCATATACGTGTACTCTTTATCACCAATTTCAAAAGTGGATTTCAATTTCTCTAAATGCCCTCAATATAATTATCTTTATAACATTAATATATATATATATATATACATTTTTATATTTTTGTGCAAGTTGGATGTCCAATTTTGTTTTGTCATTAAATAAATAAATATATAATATAATTTCTATTTACAATTAGAGCCAACGATTAATTGATTCAATCACGATTAAAATCAATTAAAAAAAGTAATTTAAAGAAAAAATAGAATTTTTTTAATATTGAGAGAGGAGAGATTCGAACGTAGACCTAACGTAAGGTCATAATGCATTTATCACTAAATTATATTTTGGTGTATAAAAAAAAATAAAATTGAATTATTTTGACAATTTCAATTTTGAATTAAATAGAGACGATTGGTATGATAATGCAACTTGATTTTCGCTTCTTATTGAATGAAAAATAAGCATATTTTTGTTTAAAAAAAATATTAATCATTTGTTTATTGTTTAAATTTTCTGGAAAAGACTTAGGCAAATATGAAATATAAAAATATAAATAAACAAAATAAATCTTCCTTTCAAGAAGAATAAAAAAAAATTAAAATAAAGAAAGATTCATATCTAGAAAAAAAATGAGTTAATTTCTGGAAAAAGAGAAATGAAGTTGACATGAGAGGAGGATATATGGCCAGAGCAAGGAAGCAACCCTCTTCTCCCTCCATTATCAAGATTCCCTTCGGACTCTTCCTAGAGAGGCGTGTGCTCCTCTCATGCCTTACCGTCCCCACACGTCTTCTCCTATCTCTATAAATGCATGACTGTCCATTGCAGAGCTTCAACACATACCTGAGCTAAACAATCCATTCACTGGTTTCTAAGCTTTCTTCTTGTTCATCAACACCATGTCTAGCACCTGCGGCAACTGCGACTGCGCTGACCAGTCTCAGTGCGTGTAAGTGCTTAGTTTTTTATCCCATCTTAATCTTTTCTTCTTTTTTCTTTTTCATTTATACATGCATCTATCAAGTTAATAAGCTTGTAAACAAGCTGAGTTTGAGTTCAAGCATGTAAATAAGGCATAACTTTTTTTTTTTAATTATTTTTCCAACTGCCGATTTACTATTCAAATGAGTTTAGCTAAAACTTAGCTTTGAAGCTCGAATCCAGATTGGACATACGTGAGTCGAATTCAACCTCAACGAGCCAGAACTCGAATATTTAAACAAGCCATAAACTTTGTTTTTTCAATTATAAACAGTGAATAAGCTAATCTCTGATTTACAACTTTAATGGGTCGAGCTAAAGCTTGGTTTTTGAAGCTCGAATCAAGATTGGATATACTGCATGGCTTAGTTCAATACCTTAGTTCTGAGATTATGTCCGTGCATGGCTTAATTAATTTGGTGTGTTAACGTTATGCACTTTGAACTCTGCAGGAAAAAGGGCAACGGCTACACTGCAGACATCGTTGGGACTGAGAAGAGGTTTGCAAATTAACTAGTAAATTTATTTATTTGTATTGCTACTTTACTTATTTATTTATTTATTTATTTATTTATTTATTTTAGCAGCTTTGTCTCCACCATTGTCATGGAGGTTCCACCCGCCGCCGAGAACGACGGCCAGTGCAAGTGTGGTTCAAGCTGCGCCTGTGTGGACTGCACTTGTGGTCACTGAAACACATAATAAAAATGAAAGAGTGGTGTGTGAGAGTTTACTAATAATGTAATTGTGCTAAATAATTTGTATTTCCTGTTAAAATACATGTGGGTGTGGAATGAAATGTGTGAAAGAGTCATGTCTCTGTTTCCTTGCATACCTTGTGTAATGGCCATATCTATGGCTTCTTCTGTGGTTTAATGAATTACTGTTAGTATACATCTGCGCTTTTTTTATCATCTTTTCTTATTATTAGTAAATGCAAACATCACACCAAACTACTCCCTCTGTCCTAAAATAAAACAACTTATATTTTGAAACGAGAGGAACAATTAAGAATCAAAACTCAACAATTTGCTGATAGTAAAAAATTATGTATAAATATCTCATAATTAGTTAAGGAGAAAAAAAAATCATTCAGAACACCACCCACCCAAACTTCAAATTTGACCTAATTACAATCTCATATTTTCATTTAACCTATTTTATCCTGAAAGTATTTAATTGTTTCTCTTTTTTGTTAACTTTACAAGATGAATTATTCTATACTCATTGATGAATCAATAAATAGAATGTAAACTGTAAGGAGGAAACCTTGAAGTGTCTAATAGATCAAAAATAGCAAATGATCCCTCAGCCAAATGACTAAAGTTGACACCTGGGATTGTTCGATACCTCCCATTATGGGAAGCCCTCAATGGCCTTGCTTAAATTGCAGAATTGTAGTATAGCATTGTACCATAATATCTTTGGCATAATAATAGATAAAAAATAAAAATTTATGTGTAATAGCTCAAAATAAAATGTCAAGAAAAAAAAAAACTACCAGATCAAAAACCAAAATTTATGTGTTCAGAAATTTTTAACATTTATGTGCAATTTGATCTGAAGTCCAAGTCCACTGACCATTAAAACAATATCTAACATAATCATATATCAGAAACCAGCAAAGTATAACAGCATCTTAAGAAATAAATCAGAAGATCAGCAGTGCAAGGTCAGAATAACACAAATATTAAGGTCTCATCTATAACTTACTCTTAGCTAAACAAAATGAATGTGGTAAAACAAATGTTGTTGTCAAGAAAAGCTTCCATTTTCTTGTTTTATTCCTCAACAGTATGGTATATGTAATTTCATAAGTATGCTATGCCCCAAAATAGTATCAGTTTATCGACCTCAACCATATAAATCAATCTCAAACATTAAATCCCTCAGCTCGAAGGCATTGACGGTGAGCCTCAATCCATTTTGCACAAGCAGATTCACCATGCTCTACAATGCATTCATCTCTCAGCTTCTTAGTTTCAGGGCAGGCACAGCATATTTTCTTCTTTGGTTTTGTTTCTGGTAGAGATGTTGTGATTGCTGAACCCTTATTTTGCTCTGACCCAGGCAGAGCTAAGGTAGAGGAAGCATTTTGCAAAGGCAGGCCACCCATTGACACAAAGTATAAAGATTACTGAAAGAGGATTATTGAGAGCTGGCCATCAGATTCAAAGCCAAGAATTACTCATAAAAACAAATAAAAGAAGTACAATAATAAACAAAAGCCTAACTTAGCCCTCAATAATCAGGAGGGACAGCGTATCCGCACCCGACAATCACAATGAATTCCTCCAATTTTATTTCCTTTTCAATTGCAAACTTATATACTGAAGATTAAGAATATTTTTGCTACATACCCATCCAGCAAATCAAGTTCACAAAAGCAATTAGAGATAATTCTGCTAGATAGCAATCATACTATTAAGGCAGCTAACTGAACAACCTTTCAGACCAAGCTGTGACCTCTACTGTTTCTTTAGCATTGCAGTTAGACAGCTTTTGGAAAACTACTTTTCCAGTGTTTAAAGCTTAGAAAACCACAGTTTTGCAAAAAGCTACAGTTTTAGCTTTCCTCAAACCATTGTTTGAAAAAAATTTATAGAAATTTTAAAATTGGTGTAAAAGCAGTTCCTAAGTTAATCGAAAAGACCAAGTTCCTTAACATAACAAACAGGAATTGGATAAAGCATCTTCTTAAAGATTCCATAGAAGATAAATAAATAAAAGAGATCACCCAAATAAAATCCAGTATTTGCTTTCTTGTAGCTTAAAATGCATCAACTTAAATGTTGAAACTATAAGACATTTTTATCCAAACACCTTTGCACATTGTTGAACCAATGACTCTAACATCACTAGTTCATGAACAACGTTAACCAATCTCAACGAGTAACAAGCACCACTCTTCTAGGATCAACTAAGCATTTTGCCTTTAACTATACTTTACATTTCAACTAATTTTGAAATCAACTGAATTAGGCTCAATTCTCACTAATAGCACCAGCATCATTACCAACAAATATCACAACCAACATTCAAATAGTATAGACTACCAGCGAGCTTTAATCTTTACCATTCTCTTTATTCAATAATTTATATATTCACAAATCACAACAACTTTTCTTATTCCTTTTAAATTTTTAGCAGAAACAGAATAATATTCAAGAAAAGTACGCCTAAAAGACAAAATAACATAACAGGATATCAAGTTAAAACCAATTACAGAACTTAGCTACTTTTGTTGAATCAATTTAGTCTAACTGGAAAATCAGGACATCAAGTTCAAAAATAAATTAAAAAGAAAAACCTTCGAATGGGTATTATAGAAGAGCTCAACTTTTGCAAGAGAAGCGGAGATTAGGGTTTTAGGCGGTGGATAAATTTGAATAAGCAAAGAAGAAATATAAAGAAGTGGGTCTTCGTGGTTCAACAAGAACCATAAACCAGTGTAAAACAATTCTAATAAAAGCTAATTAGAAAAAAAAAAAAAACTACTATAACTTATTTTAATTTCCATAGCTAAATCTCGAATACTGAAAGATAAAAAGAAGAGACATAAGAGCTAGATGAAAGAAAAGAAAGTGAACTCCACAAGAACTAAAGGTATGTGTAACAAACCTTAGATTTAGGTGCTCAGCTGCTTGAAAGAAGAAGCGAAACGATTTTGAATGTGTGCGTATAAGAGAGAGAGAGAGAGAGAGAGAGAGAAGGCTCTGTATAATTTTCTTCTTAGGAATCTGAAACGCGCAGGGATCTCTTCCAGAAACGAATGTATTGGACGCGCCGAACGGCGTCGTTGATGCCTTTCCTTCTATTTTCTTTCTGTTATTTTAGCAATTTCTGATTACCTATTGTAACATTTTGTAATTATTTTTTAGATATTTTACATAATTATATAATTACCTCATACCTAACATCTCAATTTTTTTGCTTTTAGTGTCAAATTTTTATAATTTAGTTTTTGAATAGATATAAAAAAAAAATTGAAAGAGAAACCGCTGAGAAGTGAACTAAGTGGGAAAGTTGATGCAAAAAGTACAATTCTAATACTAAAACGAATGCATCCATTAAATGAAGAAAAGTTATTACAGAATATAAATAAAAACTATTATTATTATTATATAATAAAAATTTGGAAAATATTGTAAAATTTAAATAAGGTAGTATTATATTTTTATTTATTTTCTATAATTATATGCTTAACACATCCAAACACCTGAGAATAGCTAGCAACAACAAGTGGGCGCATCAGAAAGTCAGAAAACAAAAGAGCGCAAAAATGGAAGAAATGGGGCTTTTAGCTCGTGCGGCAACTCAAACAATCATGAGATTACCATATATCTCCATCCGTTGAGCCGCTTCAAAGTGCGATTGACAGGAGAATAGGGAAAGAAAACACAATGACCAGAATCAGACACAGGAAACTCATTGGAGACAAAGATGAGAGACCTGGAGTAACTATTTAACCATTCACCACCTCTAACCAGAGTCCAAACGCAGTTCAGACCCCTTGATATGAAACTGTGGATTGGACATAGTGGCATAGCTATGCAACTTACAACACACTTGTTCATCTTGTATAGCTTTGATCTACACCAATGTAGCGTTCAAGAATGGTTGACACCAAAATCCCCCCTTCCAAACAATGAAAGATTTAGGGGAAAAGAAAAGAGAAACAAACTAGAATATCCAGGAATTACAGGGGAAAATAAAAACTTAAGATAAAACCCATATGTGAATGATATAAAACTGATGCTTCCGGTTTTTCATGGCTACGGCAACCAAAGGAGACAAAACCAGCAGGGAAAGTCTTTTAGAGAAAATGTAGAGGTAGAGCAGACTTTCTAGAGAGAAAAATTTGTTGTTAGGTCCACTAGTGTGGAGTGCCCAACCAATTCCCAGAGTAAATAATGAGTTCTGTTTGCTTTCAAACATTTCTTTTTTTTATGAGATATCAAATTTGTATTAAACCAGGTTTCAAGCAGCCAAGGTTGAGAGAGTTAAAATTCATTGAATATTCACAGCTGATAAGAAATATATAAAATAAAAAAACAGAAATAGATCTTTAGGGTTTAAAATAAAATTGTTCTTTGAACAAAAATTTGCAAGGCAACAATGTATAGACAAGCAAGAAAGGCAAGAAATAAGTGCATTTCTGCAATTAACATTTCTGATCTTCAAATATACATGTATACAACCGATTTACAGGGAAGTTCAGCACATGATGTTATTTATTAAATTAAAGCTAATATGCAAAGAGCAAATCCCATCTTCACTTTTCTTAGAATTGAAGCATTTTCAAGATCCTAAGCTAGATTTCACAGCTCAAATCCAGAATCTTATCTATGCTTCGCCTTTAAGTTTCTTTAGCTCCAAATTCACAATCTACAATCTAATCTCCACCAAAAAGCCAAAAATTTCCACCTGAGAGAACCCAGCTTTCTACACCAAATCCAGCTAAAAATTTATTCAATAAAGCCCTAAAGCCTGACCAAGTTCAATAAGGCCTTTTCCCATTCATACAAAGAATTAGTATTGCAGCTAATCATACTTCTCTCGCCATGAGTAAACAAGAAAGAGGACCCAAGAAAGAGCTAATGCAATATCACCCACAACTTGCCTAGGCAAATCATTAGCCAAATCTTCAAGCATCCACTCAAAGTAAACTCTCCAAAACGCTACTGAAACATGAAGCAATATACAACCCTTCGCAAAGAAACTTCGGAATTCTCTATCCTTAACAAATGCCACCATAAATAATAAGAAACCAATTGCAAACAAGAGCAACCCAGAAAAAGATTCAGAAGTTTGGATCAAGAGTTGGTCATGAGGTGTCGATCCTTTAAGCTTTGTAGCTACTTCAACCCCATGACCAAACACATACACCTCATTTGTGTAAAAAACCATCAGAGCCCCGCAAGTTAAAGCTATTAAAGAATGAAGCATACATATCAAGGAAAACCCAGATGAGCCCATTTCATCAAATACAGTTTCTTTCTTTTCCAATTCAGCAAACTACATATAACTCAACAATTAGAAGCCTTTAAACCACAGCTTTCAATGCATCAGTACATATTATATAAAGAGAAACAGTAACCCAGTTGATAGGAACCCTTCAACTACTTCTTTTAATAATAAGAAAAAATTTGAATCAAAAAGCTGAACCCAGGATTTCATAGACAACCCAGAAACTCAAAATCCCATATAAGCCCATTGATCAAGTCACCAAAAAGATGCGCCCAACCAACCATAACATATATGTAAATCATGGATTAAGATTTATCAAGCAAGAAACAAACCGACAAAAACTACTTAATTTTCAATAATACCTCACATCTAACACTGCATCAGCCAACTATTCGAGCAACAAAAATAAATCTATAAAGCTCTAACCTTTAAGGCCAATTCCATTTGCGGTGAAGCAAAGAGAGACCCAAGATCCAAGATCAAAGATCAAAGATCAAGGAAAACCTTTCTATCCAAAATACCCACTAACTCGAAAGCTGAAAGGGCAATGAAATGAATTAATACGTAACCGAAGGGACGGGGTTTTAGTACTGAGTTTTCAGTTAAAATCTTGGATGTCAACCTTTATGCGTGGGTAGAATTTAGCTTAATTAGTGGATAATTTTTGTGGGTCACTTTTTTATTTTTGTTTTTTTAACATTAGAGAAAAGA
>CANUEP010085289.1:0-29424 GCA_947857235.1 Jatropha podagrica
AGATCAAGCGGATTAAAGATCGAGGAAGCTTTTGAACATAATTGTACTAAAAGTGATTTAAAATCAAATTAAAGCAATAAAAACTTACTAAAATTCAAATAAAAACTATATTAAAACACTATAGAATTAACACCTATCAAAGGACACTATGATTCCTTTGATTTCTAAGTTTGATTTCCACTTAAATGAGTTTGTTAATAAGTAAATTAATAATAGTTAAAACTTCTTTCTTGTATTTCATTATTTAAGAGTTTTGCCAAAACTTAAAGAAGTTTAAAAGTGGAAAAGATGAGTTTTAACACTAAATGTTTTTAAGTGATGGTTTTAAATGTTTGGTTTAAGTACTTTTAGTTTGAATTATGCTATTTTAAGGAAGGGAATTCTTTCCCCTTTTAATGACTTAAAGAGGCCGAACCATCCTAAGGTGGTACGGCATGTTTTTGTCTTTTCAAACATTGATTTTCAAGTATTTTAAGTTATGTATGTATGTAACAGTCTATTTATTTAGCGTCTTTTTCAGTGTCGGTAATAGTGATTTACCTGTTTGTAAATAGTACCATCGGTCCGGGACTTAGTATTATTTCGGTCCGAAAAAATTACTACGTGTGTCTAATATTTTATCTAATATTTTTGGAGCCTGTTTACATGATTTAGGTGGGTAGAAAATATTTCATGAATATTTTTGGGGAATTAAGACATTTAATTACTAGTGATTTTTAGTGTAGTATGTTAAGGAATAATTGAGGAATTATTTTTGTGGAATTAATTTAATTAATTGGTGGAGTTAAATGATAATTAGAGGAGAATTATTTAAGGAATATTTAGAGTCATTGGATGAGAATACCTTGACTTGATCATAGCCCTTCATTAAGCATAAAATTAAGAAGTCAAATTTGACTTCCACCTAAAAGCTACCATTGACCAAGCAACACCTCTTTCTTCTTCATCTTCTTCTTCTTCTTCTTCTTCTTCTTCTTCTTCTTCTTCTTCTTCTTCTTCTTCTTCTTCTTTTTCTCCACGCCACTCTCTCTTCTCTCTTTCTCTTCCATTTTCTTCAATTTCTTACCTCTAAGCTACACCCAAATCACCTAATTAAGCTTTGAATTAATAATCAAACATTAAGAACTAAGAAAAAGGAGTTGGAATTTGGAGTTTTTAAGCAAAGGAATTGGAGTTATCATTGAAGCAAGTAAGTTGTGACTTTTAGAATTTGTGAATTAATGAGTAGAATTCAAGGTTTAGGCATGTAATTGATGCATTAAATCATGCTCCATTCATTTTTTTTGTTAATTTTGATTTTAATGTGCATTTGTCCTATTTTGAAGAAGTTGGTGAACCCTATATAAAAGGGAAGGAGAAAGCCAAAGAGTGACAAGCTTGATTAAGAGGTTAGTGCACTAATATTTTCATTTCCCTTTCAATTTCTTTAAGTTTGCAATTTTTAGGTTTTGATTGTTTTTGGGGAGTTACATGAAATGTGTTAGGGAATGGATAATTGAATGTTTTAATTTGATTTCCCATGATTCTAATGCATGGAAGAATGCTTGAAAGGGAAGGGAAACATTCCATTCTCCTTTAACCATGAGTGACCGAACCTCTTAGGAAGAGGTGCCTTAGTTTTTATTTCAAGCTTTTGCATTCTTTTGTTTTTAATGTGTTCTTGGATGTTTTTTCCTTAAGATTTTTGTAATTAATTTAGAAAGAAACATTGTCTCTTTGATTTGGAAGAAGTGGTCAAACCTATGTAGGTGAAGGACACTTTGATTCCTTTGATTTCTAAGTTTGATTTTAACTTAAAAGAGTCTGTTAATCAGCAATTTGATGGTGGTTTAAGCTTTCCTTTGAATTCCAATGTTTTAGCATTTTCAAGGACTTAAAGAAGGTTTTAATATGTAAAAAAAGGGTTTTGTAGTCAATTGTTTCAAGTAATGATTTTTATGGTTTTAAGTATTGAATTTGATTTAGGAATTAAGGCTTTTAATGGAGGAAGCCATTCCTCCTTTGTTTTCAATAAGAGGTCGAACCTCCTATAATGGGTAAAGCTTATTTTTGTCTTTTAAATATTGATTTTTAAGTGTTTAAGCTATGTATATTTGGGTATTAAGAAAGTATGATTTTGGTTTTGAACATAAAAGAACTTAATGAGTATTTACAAGTTGTAAGTTAAGTAATTTTGAAATGATAAGTATTAAGTTACAAAATGTTTTGAATAAGGAATTGTGCATAAGAAATATGACTAATTGTGAAAGAATGGTTTTGATTTGGGCTCTACTATGTATGATTGAAATATAAAAAGATGAGATTGATTCTGATATGTAAGCATATTGGGCTTATCAGGCCATTCTGCTATGCGGAGCTATGATCATACGCTAGGGTTATCAGCCCTTATGAATAGGCGGACGCGCTTATTTTGTGATGTGGCTGGTGCTTTCACAGGCCATGATTATGTGATTCAGATATCGAATCTGCTTATGTTTCATTCTGAATTAGTACGAGCCTTAACTAAGAACAGACTTTTAATTTGCTATAAGAAAATGGGGACACATTTGTGTTTACGAGCTTCTTTATGATTTTCAAAATTTTTAAATTTAATTAGTATGACTTCAGTACTTAATTATATATATGATTTGAGTATTTTAAAGCATATTTGAGACTTGTTATCTTGGCTATTCTTTGTTATTTTATTTGATAATTATTTAGCACCACTGAGTCTCCCACTCAATGTGTTGATTTTTATCATGCATAGGTTAGGAGCGGTGGACGCTATTCAAAGACCGGAGGAGTAGCATCAGAATAGAAATATCATTTTTGGGTAGGATATATAGTAAATTGTGATTTTGGCATGTATAGAAAATATTGTAAAAAGGTATTGAGGTTGTTATATTGAAAATGTAATTAATGAGATTGATGGTTATTTAAGTGTTATGATCTTATTATATTATGGTGTATGAATGTTAATAAATATTCCCTGGAATGAATGGTAGATTAACATTATAGGACTTATGTGAATTGATGCAACCATATAGAAGTGCAACGTGATTTAGAGTTGATTGAAGTTATGGGGATTGGAGGAGAATTTAGATTGGAAGTGTATATGTTTACTTTGTGTGGCAAATAAATTTTTAGGATCTTGCGAATTTTTCATAGGAATTTCCTTAAATATTATTTTTAAATTTTAATTACTTGCCTCCTTAGAAACTTAGCCATTTCTAATATATGATCTAGAGTTAAAAGTGAGATAAGACGGTGCCCCAGCACCGAATGTGCCATTCATCGTCTGGTCCTCTGGGATTGGGCAGTGGGTATTACAATGTATATGTATTATGAGATATGATTTTGATTTGGAACATAAGAAAGATTTGATGGGTATTTACAAGTTGTAAGTTAAGAAAGATTTGATGGGTATAAGTACTAAGTTATGAGATGTTTTGCAAAAGACTTAAGTATAAGTAATAAGGTTAATTGTTAAAGAATGGTTTGATTTGGGCTCTACTATGCACGATTGAAATGTGATAAGATGAGATTTATTCTGACATGTGAGCATGCTCAACTTATTAGGCCATTATGTTATGTTAAAGCTATGATCGTATGCTAGGGTTATCAGCCCTTCTGAATAAGCAGACACGCTTATTATGTGATATGTGGTAGCGCTTTCACAGGCCACAATTATGTGATATGTGATGGCGCTTTCACAGGCCACAATTATGTGATTCAGAAATCGAATCTATTTATATTTCTTTCTGTATATGCATGAGCCCTTATCTAAGAATGAAATTTTATTTCGTTATAAAGAAATCGGAGATATATTCGCAATTATGGAATTTTTCTTACTTTTGTCAGATTATGAACTAATTTTTTTAGAATGAACTTCTTTATGATTTTTGAAATATTTTAATTTGATTAATACGTCTTTAATACTTAATATATATTTGATTTGAGTATTTTAAATCATATTTGAGATTTGTTGCTTTGGCAATCCTTTGTTATTCTATCGATAATTATTTAGCACCACTGAGTATTCCACTCAGCGCATTGATTTTCATTACGCGCAGGTTGTAAGCGATGGATGCTAGTTGAAGATCAAAGGCGTAGCATCGGAGAAGAAGCTTTATTTTTGGATAGGACATGTATTGAGATGTAAATCATGGCATATATAGAAATATTTGTAAGAAGTTGAGGTTGTAAATATTGAGTTATAAATTAATGAAATTTGAGTTTAATTAAAATGTCTTATCTTCATGTGAATTTAAAGTGAATGATCATTAGCAATTATTTCTTTGAATTGATGATATTATGTTAAGATAGAATCTAAGATGATTGATGTGATTATATAGAAGTGTTTCATGATCTATTGGGGTTTGGAGGAGTAAATATTGGAAGTTTATCTATTTTCTTTATGTGGCGAGTTAATTTTCAAGGGAAACTCTTACGATTTTTGGTAGGAATTTCCTTAAACCCTATTTTTAAAAAAATGCTTGCCTCCTTATGAAAACTTAGCCACTTCTAATATATGATCTAAAGTTAATAAGATAATACGGTGCTCCGACACCGAATGTGGCATTCGTTGTGGGGTCCTTTGAGATTAGGCAGTGGGTGTTACATTTAGTGGTATCAGAGCATAGGTTTAAGCGATTCTAGAATATATGATTTGGTGTGAGAGTTTATCTGATTAGAGTAATTACATAAGTGATTTAAGTTAAATACATGCCATATTAGACTGTTTTGGGACTTCTCTCTGATGTGAACCTGTTGATATTTGTAGGGTTAAATTATGTCTCAGCACTTGTCTGTGGAGGAGGTGGATAGTTATGCCCCTTCAGAGGGTGCTATGCTTGAGGGTGGTGTACCAGCTGGAGGTGTCACTGGTGGTGTCCTAGGTTCTAATGTAGAGCGCACCTCAGCTGTAGGGCAGGCTACTGCGAATCCTGCGGGGCCTAATCAGGGTGATTTTGTTCAGCAGTTGGTTGCTGCTTTGAGGCAGGTTGCGGGAGCTGTTCCCTAGGCTCCTGTTGCACCTGCCCCTATTCCAATCCGTCCCCCTATCGAGAGATTGAAGAAGTATGGCGCTATGGATTTTATGGGTTGGAAGGACAATGTGCCTTCCACAGCAGAGTTCTGGCTTCGAGCTACAAAGAGGGTTTTGGAGTTGATGCAGTGTACTCCCTAAGATAGATTAATTTTTACTACTTCATTGCTGAAGGAAGAGGCTTATTTATGGTGGGAGTCAGTGGTTAAGACAGCTAGAGCTGAGGATGTGACATGGGATTTCTTTCTCTTTGAGTTTCGAGAGAAGTATGTGGGGGAGCTCTATATAGATCAGAGGATAGCAGAGTTCCTCGAGCTTAAGCAGGGTCGAATGATCGTTTCTGAGTATGAGCGGGAGTTCCTATGGCTGAGTAGGTATGCTTCTAAGTTGATCCCTTCTGAGGCAGATAGGTGTAAGCGGTTCAGGAAAGGATTATTCGATGAGTACAGGATGCACCTGACATCCCAACCTCACACCACGTTAGCTTCTTTGGTGAAGGCTGCTTTAGAGCTTGAGGCAATTCGAAATGAGAGACAGGCTAGAGGTTAGAGGACCCAGTAAGGCAGTCAGTATAAGAGATTTCAGAGTGCTACGTCTAGACAGACTTCTGGCATCCAGTCTAGTAGCAAGAGGTTTAGAGGTGGACAATAAATGGGAGTCAAACCAGGTTAGAGAATTAGTCGGGGTACATTTACGAGATCAGCTCCTCAAGCTACATCTGTTGCTAGTGGCGGAGGTATTGCGTGGTCAGATTTATCGGCTTACATGCAGTGTGGTAGGAGATATGTTGGGATATGTTGGAGAGCTATGGGCACTTGCTTTAAATGTGGATCCACTGAGCATATGATTAAGGATTGCCCATTGATAGCTACTGGCTCGGTTCATCAGGTTGGGAGGCTAGCTCCCTATGTTCAGAGAGGTAGAGGAAGAGGTCATGGTGATGCACATGGTACTGAGAGTCAGAGGCCAGTTTTTGAGACAGCGGATAGACTGGATGTTAAAGCACTGGCAAGGGCCTATGCTATCAGGACCAGGGAGGAGCAGGATACTCCGGACGTCATCACAGGTATTTTCTCCATCTTTGACACTTTTATACTTGCTTTGATTGATCCGGGCTCCACGCATCCATATATATGCATTACAGGGAGGAGCAGGATACTCCGGACGTCATCACAGGTATTTTCTCCGTCTTTGACACTTTTATACTTGCTTTGATTGATCCAGGCTCCACGCATCCATATATATGCATACATGTGGGTAGACTAGGTAGTATGCATGCTGACACATTAGAGCACAACATTGAGGTCACTGGTCCTTTGGGCCAGAGTGTCGTAGTTCACCGTGTGTTTAGAGATTGCCCTTTAGTCATTCATAGGCACGTATTTATGGGTAATTTGATAGAGTTGTCTTTCCTGGAATACGATGTGATATTGGGCATGGATTGGCTGTTATGGCATGGGGTTATTGTTGATTGTAAATATAAGAGGATTACATTTTAAACTCCATCTGGAGAGGAGATTGTAGTTGTGGGTGAGAGGATGGATTACCTCTCTAATGTTATTTCAGCTAGTACTGCTAGGAGGATGATGCAGCATGGCTGCTAGGTGTTCTTAGCCTGTGTACTTGAGCTTGAGCAAAGAGCTCCTAGTGTCCATGAGATTCTGACGGTATGTGACTTCCCGAATGTGTTTCCTGAGTTTTTGCCTGCTTTACCTCCTGTGAGAGAGGTTGAGTTTAGTATTGAGGTTATGTTGGGTACTACACTGATATCTATTGCTCCATATCGAATGGCTCCTATTGAGTTGAGAGAGTTGAAGATCCAGATTCAGGAGTTGCTTGACAAGGGTTTCATTCGAGCTAGTGTATCCTCTTGGAGTGCTCCAGTCTTATTTATGAAGAAAAAGGATGGTACTTTGAGATTATCCATTAACTTTAAGCAGCTTAATAAGGTAACGGTGAAGAATCATTATCCTTTGCCTCAGATAGACGATTTGTTTGATCAGTTGAGAGGGGCCACCGTGTTCTCGAAGATTGACTTGAGGTCAGGGTATCATCAGTTGGGAGTTAGAGAGTCAGATGTGCCTAAGACTACTTTCAGGACTCGTTATGGCCACTATAAGTTTTTAGTGATGCCATTTGGATTGACTAATGCTCCAGCAGTGTTTATGGACTTAATGAACCGGATCTTTCATCTTACTTGGATCAGTTTGTGGTGGTTTTCATTGATGACATTTTGGTGTACTCTCCGACTAGAGAGGATCATGATCACCACCTGCGGATAGTTCTGCAGACTTTGAGAGACTGACAGTTGTATGCTAAGCTCAGTAAGTGCGAGTTTTGGCTGACTAAGATCACCTTCTTAGGACATATTGTCTCTGTAGAGGGTATTCGGGTAGATTTGAAGAAGATTGAGGCAGTGCTTGAGTGGAAGGCACCTAAGAATGTCACAGAGATCCACAATTTCTTAGGTTTGGCTAGATATTATAGAAGGTTTGTCAAGGGCTTTTCCCTTATTGCAGCCCCTTTGACTAGACTTCTCCGTAAGGATGTCCGTTTTAAGTGGACTGATAGGTCCCAGAGTAGCTTTGAGAGGCTTGAGGCGATGCTTACTAAGGCTCCAGTTTTGACACAGCCAGCTCCAGGCAAACCATATGATGTCTATAGTGATGCTTCGCATAATGGTCTGGGTTGTGTACTTATGCAAGAGGGCAAGGTAGTTGATTATGCTTCTCGACAGCTTAAGCCACATGAGAAGAAATACCCTACCGTTGATTTGGAGTTAGTGGCTATTGTCTTTGCCTTTAAGATTTGGAGACATTACCTGTATGGTGAGAGATGCCACTTGTATACGAATCATAAGAGCCTTAAGTATCTGCTTACGCAGAGAGTGCTTAACCTGAGGCAGCGTAGATGGTTAGAGCTACTTAAGGATTATGATTTCACTATAGACTACCATCTGGGTAAAGCTAATGTAGTGGCAGATGCACTCAATAGGAAGTCTTTAGTTGCCCTTCGGGCAATGAATGTTCCGTTATCAGTAGCTAGAGATGGTACTCTTGTAGCAGAACTTATGGTGAGACCTAACCTACTTCAGCAGATTAGAGATGCATAGCAGGGTGATGAGACTATTGCCTTGTGGAAGGGCTTGGTCAAAGAGGGTAAGAAGAAGAGAATTGAGATTAGAGATGACTACTTGTACTTTAGGGATCGGATCTGTGTGCCTAAGATCTCAGATTTGAGGAGGCCCATAGTAGTCCGTATTCTATGTATCGAAGCAGTAACAAGATGTATTAGGATCTGAGGGTACAATATTGGTGGCCCGCTATGAAGAGGGACATTGCGGATTTTGTATCCAGATGCTTGACTTGTCAGCGGGTTAAGGCAGAGCATCAGGTCCCATCGAGTTTGTTACACTCTATCTCTATTTCGGAGTGGAAATGGGATAGGATCACCATGGATTTCGTGGTTGGTTTGCCTACTACACCTAGGAAGAAAGATGCTATTTGGGTCATAGTTGACAGATTGACTAAATCAGCACATTTTCTTCGTGTTAGGACCAACTACACTATGGAGCAGTATGCAGAGCTCTATATTGATGAGGTTGTGAGACTTCATGGAGTTCCTTCTTCCATTATCTCTGATAGAGACCCAAGATTTACGTCGAGGTTCTGAAAGAAGCTACATGAGACTTTGGGTACTAGACTGCATTTCAGCATAACCTTCCATTCGCAGACATATGGTTAGTCAAAGCGAGTGATTCAGATTCTTGAGGACATGTTGAGGGCTTATGTGATAGAGTTTGAGGGCAATTCGGAGAAGTATATTCGGCTGGCTGAGTTTACCTATAATAATAATTATTTGTCGAGTATTCAGATGGCTCCATTTGAAGCTTTGTATGGTAGGAAGTGTAGGACACCTCTATGTTGGATGGAGCTTAGTGAGGGTAAGTTAGTGGGTCCTGATTTGATCCGTGATATAGAGGACAAGGTTAGAGTCATTCAGGAAAGGTTGAAAGCGGCTTCAGATCGTTAGAAGTCGTATGCTGATCTTAAGAGGAAGGATATCGAGTACTTAATGGGCGACAAAGTGTTCTTGAAAGTTTATCCATGGAAGAAAGTCTTGAGATTTAGTAAAAAGGGTAAGCTTAGTCCTAGGTTTATGGGTCCATACGAGATCTTAGAACGTGTCAGACCATTAGCCTATACACTAGTTTTACCGCCAGACATGGATCAGATACATAATATCTTTCATGTATCTATGCTACGAAGATATAGATCGGACTCTCCATATGTTATTTTAGCCGAGTCTGTCACCATTGAGCCGGATTTGACATATGAGGAAGAACCCATAAGATACTTGCTAGAGAGGTTAAGGAGTTAAGGAATAAGAGAATATCTCTAGTGAAGGTCCTATGGAGAAATCACAATACAAAGGAAGTTACGTGGAAGAGAAGATCAAAGGCGTGATCTATTGTATTGATTTGGAGTTTTGGGGTTTGGAGGAGTAAATATTGGAAGTGTATCTGTTTACCTTGTGTGGCGAGTTAATTTTTAGGAGAAATTTTTGCGAATTTTTCGTAGAAATTTTCTTAAACCTATTTTTTAAAAAATGCTTGACTTCTTATGAAAATTTAGTTACTTCTAATATATTATCTAGAGTTAATAAGTAAGATAAGACGGTGCTCCGGCATCGAATGTGGCTGTAATTGGAGTCTTCGTGAGGCATAGCCCCTCCTAGGATGTGCCTGTAATTTGTTGTTTCTTTTCTCTTATTTACCAAGAAAAAAAAAAGAACCTTATTTTTAATTAGTTGGTGTAATGGGTACATATATCGAAAGGACATAACATATCACTCATAATTGTCGATTTACCATTCCCTTGTTCAACAATAATATATTCATTTAGGACACACCATGATGGTCTAGGGAAGGGCAACAACTAATCCTGAAATTAGATTAGTTTGATATCAAAAGGTAGTGACGTAATTGTGGAAAATCCCAAAAAGAAAAAAGTTTAGCAACTCATGAAATAGCAATCACAAAAATTTAACAAATTAAGCACTAGTATATATATGAATACATAAAAATATCTGGTCCACAACTTAGGAAGAGTAGATATATATTTATAGATAAAATGTAAGGAGCTAAGGAGCTAGATTGGCAATAACATAGTCAATTTCTACTTGGAAAATTTGGAAATGGGAACTTGTGAGGTAGATGATGTTCAACAACATGAGATGAAGGATTGGGTTTGCATTGGGAATGATGATGATCGAGGGTGCTTTGATGAGAAGCAAGAAGCTTATCTAGAAATGACCAATCGCCATTGAACCTTTCTGGTTGCGGAATTCCACAACCGGTTGATGATGTTAGCCTCAGCAAGTTTTGAGAGCACTCGATATCCATGGTGTTCAAAGAGATAGGTAGCGAAATAAAGGGCGATTCTGGACTGAATAACTGCGGAAGATGCATGGAACCGTCAAAGCTATTGTTATTATTGTAATCATATAGTGGTTGAATATGATTCTGTTTGTTGGGCTCCATGTCCAATATTGATGAAGAAGAAGCGTTACCCTTCATCATGCAAGAGTAGTTTGATTCTTCTACTAAGAAGCCTCTATTTTGATTCTTCTTCTTGAAAACTCTGCACACGACCCATCCATCTTCCTGCTATATAACAATTTCGGAAGGTTTAGTCGAATTACGTAAGTAGGCTTGCTATATTACAGATTTACAATAAGAAGCAATCCTTACCAGCTGAACGTGGGAACTGTGGTCATCATCAAGGCGGTACTCATGCATGATCCAATCAGTTTTTTGGCCATGAGGAGCACGTCCTGTATAGAAAACTAGGGTTTTCCTCATGCCAATCCTCTTGGTGTTGCTCAGATGGATGGCTTTGTCCCTTCCTGTAGCTTTCCAAAATCCAGCTGTGGTTGCCCTATTCGTTCTTGTCCCTGTTGGATATTTCTTGTCCTTGTGGCTGAAGAAATACCATTCATTTTGAGGACCAGATCCGATTCTGCATTTATCTGCATTACTTCCACACAACAAATTAGTTGTGATCTTTATTTGTACAACTTTTACAGCAAGTCAATTGTAATCTAACCTTTAAGGTCCCATGGCTCAAGTTTGTTGAGATCCACTTCCTTGATAACATCAAGGTCAATGGCTTCATAGGACACCTTCTTCTTCAGATAATAGTACACAAGTTCCTCATCGGTTGGATGGAATCTGAAACCTGGAGGAACTGAAAGTTGTCCATTTCCGGCCATCATGATCCTCCTCCGGTTATAACCTAGTCTTCTGGCAGCCCTGACGTTATGATTAATTGCGTCATGAAATGCACGAAGGTTAGACGTAATAGACTAAATAAGGCTTTATTTTTATTTTTATTTTCATTTTCATATCAGAATTACATATGATCGTATCAGATAATAGATCCATTAGGCCAATAGCTCAACCATTGTGTGTCTATCTTGGTAGTGTAAGAGTTAGAGGTTGAAACTGTTGTCAACCCAAAAGGAAAGAAAGAGATACCAAAAGATCATCATGCCATGCTTTCTATTGTTTCAAGAATCGAATGTCTACTGTCTTCAGAACATGAATTTTTTCCACAAGCATCTAGCAAGCTAGGGTTAAAACTAGCTTTTTCTTTCTACTATTTCTTTCTTTTACATGGTAATCTCGTGTCATAAAACTAGATAACGAAAATTGGAATAAAGCTAGCTAGGGTTAAACAGAACTAACTATATATAAAAACTGATTATACAAATCAAGACTTTCCAATAAAGAGAGGAAAAGTGAGAAAATTAAAGATAAAGGAAAAAGAAAAGCAAACCTTTGCGGTTGGAAAGAATTCTGTCTGCGACAAAGAAGAGAAGACAACCCAATGCAGGAAAAGCAAGCAGCAAGCAGCAAGCAGCGGAGCGGCCAAATTCCTTAATTTGCTTAAAGGGCACGATGGATGTGGGTTTCAACAGGACTTTTTAAGAGAGAGAGAGATATGTGGATCAGTGCAAAGTAGTTTAAAAAAAAAAAAGAGACAACCGAGGATGGGAACAGAAATAAAGAAAAAATATTAAACAATAAATTTAAAAATTTTTGAAACAAGTAAATTGACACTTAAAAATCCTGGTAATATTTTTCCCATATTGCTACTATTTTACGATTCTGATGTCTGAATTCCAACTCTACGATTTATAATTTAAATTCATCAAAAATAAATTTTAATTTGACAGCATTAAGTACAATTTCAATTTTAAGGGCACAGATGGGACCTACCGAATGTGTGGATTACAGGAATTGAATTGGAAAAAAAAATTTAAAAAAAAAAAAAAGTAGAAAAGTGATTTGTGTTATTATTGGAATCTCTTAATCCCAATGTAAAAGAATTATTTTTAATTCCCTATAAAAAAATTATTTTTAATTAATTCAGAACTGTCCAATAAATACCAGCTAAGAGCTGAGCAGTCATATTTGAAGGGGAAAAAAGAAAAAGGTAAGAAATGGATAATAGAATGGTGGTTATGTCCCATACGCCATAAAGGTATGAAAAAGGCATTGGTAAATGTCGGTTGAATGGGAAACCTTATTCCTCAATATTTGCCTCATTAAAATGAAGAAAATCTGCTCAACTGTCAATTACTGATTAATAAAACACATGTTTTTAATATATTACGTTTGGCGGTTTCTGTTTCCATTCAACAATTATGCATACAAATAGTCAAGCCTTCTCTCTACAATGGAATTTCCCTTCATTCTTTTATTCCACATTCTGTTTTTATCTCTTACCTGTCTTCTTCTCTTTCTTTCTTCGGAATGATGGATTCTTCTTTCGATTTTTTTTTTCTTTTTTTTTTTTTGAAAAACGAATTTCTAAAACACAATTTTAAAAATTTTGATCTAATTTAAATTTAGTTATTATATCTCTATAAACACAATTGTGTATAACTCAATTATATATATATATATATATATATATATATATATATATATATAAAATAAAAAAATGAAAAGAAAATTATACTCACGTGTATCATATTCTTGTAATTCGATCCAGGTGGTTCTTCGAAAATTCTAAATAAAAGTGCATAAATTTTTTTTTTTTTTTTTTTTTGTGAAAAAGCTATAATAGTGATATTTTTTAGAATTAAATTAAGCTATTAAGCTATTTAGGATTAAGAAGTACTGAATTTTTTTTCAGATAAGTTCGAAAAGGAAAAAGAAGGTGAAAATGTTAATTGACGTCTATTATTGAATTAATCGAATCTGAGAGCATTCAACATCCCGTGCCGAAGTCCCCAGTCTCTACACCAAGTATTTTCTATTATATTAACCACTCTTATGTAATTCTTGTTGAAGCATATACTTGGGGTGCTTGCAAGCGGATATTTTCAAGTGGACTCCCTATTCATTAGACTATGATTAATTTTAGTAACTCAATGAATAAAAAGTTTTGCACTAAAATACTTTTTAGGTTTAAAATTGATTTTGAAATAATATTGAAATTCAAAGTTTATCCAAAAATCAGCTTCTTTTCTTTTTTTTTTTTTCTTTGGAATATAAAAATCTATATGAAGCATGTAAGTGAACAAGTGGTCCCAAAATACAAATAGTACTTACTAATCTATGATTATAAAATTTAAAAAAAAAAAAAAAAAAAAAAAAAGAAGAATTGTAGGGATTGAAGAATTGTACCCTAAAAGGGCTTCGGTCAACTAAAAAAAAGGATGATCTGTGGTACCCTTAAATCATGTTGAACGGATTGCATCAAATTCAGTGCAGAGTATCAAACAGTGTAGGTTCTTCTTTTAGTTCTTCAAAGTACATGTGAGCTGCTTCTACAATCACCTTTTCTACCTTTTTCTTCCTTTCTTTTTTTTTTTCCCCCCTTATATTTTTGTATTGTAAATCATTTACTATATTCAACCACCAAAATTCCTTCAACTATGGGTTTCTGGTAAAGAAATGAAATCCCTGGTCTATTTTTTGTCCTTTTTTTTAGTGGTTTGTAATCGAGATCGGTCTAAACTTAGCAGATTTCGATCAATCTTTATATTATTTTTACTTTAAGTCTCTTGTTTTTTCTCTATTCTCCAAGAGATAAGAGACCAATTAAATCACACTTAATTGACTGATAATTGTTATATTTAGAATATAAATCTACTGATAATTGTATTTAAAATATAAATCTACTAGAGATATCATATTTTTATATATTATGATGTATATAAAATGATGACAGAATAATATTAATTTAAATAAAATATAATTAGTTATATTTTAAGAGAATAATGAAATCTAAATATAATATAAATACAAATCAATTAGGGATTGATGTGAAAAAATTTGTAATTAATAAAACTTGAGGTATTAGTTGTTGATTAAAAAAGAAACATAGTCAATGTTGGTACAGCCAAATCGGATAAATTCTAATATTTCGAGGTCCCTGCCAGGGGATAGCCAGCCATGATTTCATTTTTCACTTTCTTTTTTCTAAAAAAAAAAAAAAAAAAAAAAAAAAAACTAAAAATGTGTATTATTGCCTATCTTCAAAAATTATCAATTGAAACTAAAATTATGTGGACAAAATATAAAAATTATTTACTAACTAATTAATTATAATAAAAATTAAATAATAATCATATAAAATTTCCCAAAATAAATAATCAACTACTATTCGAATGATAATTTAACAACTAGGAGAATAAAATTAGGATATTAAAATCTTACATTGGACAAACAATTTCAATTTGGAAATGGGTATGAGAGGTAATTTGCAGGAGAGGCGAGGGATGAAAGAGAGAGCGAAGCAAAAACCTGAAAGTCCGTGGCATTAACACGTGCTGATCCAACACATATTACTCAATCCAAGGTCTCGGTATCATTACTTAAAAAATATATATATAATACCAGATAATATGCATACAAAGCCTATGTTAGGATTATTCTTCACTCCCTCAAAGGGATTCTCACGCAATCTCTCTTGTACTCCTGGTCAAACACGGTAAAGAAATTAAAGCCTCAAATAATTAGTGTGTACCAGAATGGTCAAACCAAAATAATTAAACCGAACCAAACCAATCAACTTGGTTCAATTCAATTTATTTTTTCGTTTGTATAGAAAAAAAAAATAAAAATTTATTTTGTTTTGTTTCTTATCTTAAAGATTTTAGCAACAATCAATTTGATCTAAAAAGTTAATTAAAACTGAAAAATTGAACTAAATCAAATTAAACCGTTTCGGTTTGATGAAGTTCTATTTATAATGGAATTTTTATAAATTCGATTTACTTTTTAAATAATGCTACGTACATCTTAGCAATATTTACACATTTATTTACTTAACATTGCATAATAACAACTGGTGTGATGTGCCGTTGCCTTCACGAACACTGCATGCATTTATATATACATCGTTAACAGGCATGGATATATACTTATAGATCCATGTAATAAAAGGAATCCTATGGCTAGCTAGCAAAGATGCAGACAGGTTACACTCGAATTCAACTTTTTTTTTTTCTTTTTAAAGAATTATTTTTCAATGGTTTTTATGAGATGTCTCTCTAATATTTAGTATGTATTAAAAATTAATATGAACCAAACAGTAAAATGTGCAAACCACCCTCTTTGTATTCGCACTTTTAAAAGGCTTTAATTTAATTTCAATAATATATATATTACTGTTATGCTAAATTCAAGAAATCAAGAACGTAAAGAGAATAGAGGAAGAGAAAAAAAACTCGAGGAAAGAGAGAAGGGAACACTAAAAAAGAATCGGCAAATAGCAATCGATATCTACGACCGTCAATAATAGCAACTGATTTGTGATGATTAGAGACAAATTATTTTTTTACGGAACACTTTTGGAGAAAAAAATTTAACGATCATGTTGCGACCGTCTCCGATCAATTTTATGACCGATTGGAGACTGTTAAATAATCAGTTGCCAAATTAAGGTGCCTGAATTCTCACCATATACTTTGCGATCGATTTGCAACAATTTTGTGATTGCTTGCTTGTTTCTTAATTTGTTGACCGATTTTTGATGGTCACAAAACGCAAGTAATTGAAACAGATGCCAAGTTAGATGAGTTATGACCAATTACTTAAAGAATTGCAACCACTTTTGTCGGTAAAAAAAAAAAAAAGAGTTAGAAACCCTTGTCTTCTTCTTCCTCGTGCAACATCTCTCTTCAGTCGTGGTCTCCTCTCCGTCACAACAATGATTACTGCTATTTACTATGATTTCAGCAGTAGGTTTTAGAAAATCCTACTACAGTTCTAAAGGTGCAAGAATCAACTCGATCATAGGTCATTTAGGCCTTGAATGGATCTTCGAAAGCCTGAAAATCCTAAAACGAAAGGACAGGGGGCAAAAGGGTAATTCACCTCAAACGATATCGAACTGTGCAGCGTTAGCACTAATTACCCCTGTATTGGTACTGATTTTGTGTGTCAAAGCACCTAATCGGCACCGAATGGGAGTACTTCGATGCCGATCAAGAGGACATCGACATTGATTTCTTCCTAGCACAACACTCCCTTGCCTATAAATATGCCACCTTCCTCTCATTTTCACCTTACCTCTTATTTCTTGATTGATTGAGCGCTTCTCAAGTTTCAACAACTCTCATCCTCTATTTGATGATTTTAAGGCAATATAGTCCGACTTTGCTTTTCTTCACTAGTTAAGTTTAAAGGTGACTTGGTACTCAAAAGTCGATCCTTTCGACTTTCAATCACACTTTTGTCTTCCTTAGACTAAAATTATTAGTTAATTAATTTTTATTAATTAATTTAAGAATTAATTAGTAATCAGTTAATTAGCACTTGCAAAATATAAGACTATAATTTGGGTCTCGCGCCCTACCTTAGCTTATTTGAAAAGAGAGTTATCACCATGGAGCTCCAATAAGGTTGCGTAAAGAATGCAAGGATGTAATAAACTAAACTCAAACTTTGTCAATTAAGCCTAGTATCTCCGACACCCTATAAACTGTCAAGCCTAGTCCATCTGGCACATAACATGCTTTGAAGCCCAGTCCGTCCGACAAAATAACAAAATCAATTTTCTAATTACAAAGCCCAGTTCATCCGACAACCTATAAGTTCACTCCTCTAGAACCTTTAAAATTGTACCATCCTCATCGATTGTAGAACTTCGTGCGCTCTGATCCTCATACAAATGAGGTACGAAGGCATACCGATGGATTTGAGCTTAGGTAGTGGGCACCTGACCAAACCGACTGGTTGAGACTTAGGGGAATGTGTCGTACGACCTAGAATCCTTGATAAACGAGGCTGGAGTCAGGCTCCCCTCCAAATTACACATCTTTTCATAATTTATGCTTTTAATGCACTATATTGCTAACATTGCTGTGCATTGTGAGTATGATCATGCATTGATAATATGAAATTCATACAAAACACCGATTTTGATTCATTTGAAAGAAATTGAAAACCTAATTCTCGAACCCGTTGATTCGAGGTTGGTGCATTTTATCCTTATGGCACATTGAAAATGGAGGCCAACATGGGATTTTTTCCTTAGTCTTTCCCCAAAAATAAAAACTAATTAAGGTGGTGACTCTATCACATCACACAATTATCGAAGCGCTCCAAAGAGCTGAGCCAACACACTTAAGTGCTAAACTGAGCGACAATCTAATCAATCTAACCAATCAAACTAAAAAATTATTGTAAGAGGACTATCGAGTAGCTTTGAATATCTAGTTTGAGTCTAATTGAGAAATTGCCTTCACATACATACAGATGCATCATTTGGGATCTCTTCCTATAATTAGAATTAAGCAAACTAAGTTCCTATTATCACTTAAGGACAATCTTCTATAAAGCTTCCCCGGATTGAGAAAGCAGCTCACCCAATCCTACGCACCTCTATTCCTTACGATAGGGTAAAGGGTTTCACGTACTAATCATTTCATTTGATACAACATAGTCAAATGATGAGGTGTATTCCAACTCTAATGGATGGGACCCTTAAACCAATCCACCAAATGCATGTAATGGCCTTAGAACCAATCCCTAAGATTATGTGCACTCAAACATCATAAAACCATTTGGTGAAACCCAAATTCCAAACAGTGGTCAAACCCAAACTCCAAACCTTACCCAAGGAGATGTACCCGACTAAAATTTCATGAATACCAAAGCCTCAAACACTAACCTTAGCATTTGAAAATGCCTAAAGCCTCAAATATCGACTTGAACATCTCAAAAATGCCTTAAGCCTCTAACACTGACTTGAGCACCCCTATTTATCAAAAGCCTCAAACATTGACCTGAGCAACTCAAAGATGCCTAAAGCCTCAAAACTAATATGAGCACCCCTATTTACCAAAAGCCTCAAACACTAATATAAGCACCTCAAAAGACGAAAAAACCTTAAATCAGACATAAGAACCCGAATTTCTAAACTAGGGGCAATGCTTGAGTCATGCCCTCAAATATTGGCTTATGTATTGCATCCATCTACCAAAAGCCTCAAACACTGACTTGAGCACCCCTATTTATCAAAAGCCTCAAACACTAACTTGAGCACCCCTATTTACTAAAAGCCTCAAACACCAACCTGAGTACCTCAAATTAACAAAAATCCTTAAATCAAACCTAAGCACCCAAATTCCTAAAATAGGGCCAATGCCTGAGTCATGCCCTTAAATCTTGGCTCGTGCATTGCTTCCCTCAACCAAAAGCCTCAAATACCAACCTAACCAACTCAAAAATGCCTAAAGCCTCAAACGCTGACCTAAGCACCTCAAATTACCTAAAAATCTTAAATCAAACCTAAGCACCTGAATTCCTAAACTGGGGGCAATGCCTAAGTCATGCCCTTAAATCTTGGCTCATGTATTGCTTCACCCCACCAAAAGCCTCAAACATCAACCTGAGCACCTCAAGTTACCAAAAAGCCTTACATCAGACCTAAGCACCTAAAATTCAAAAATTGGGGACAATGCCCGAGTCATGCCCTTAAATTTCGACTCGTAGATTGCTTCCTACTATCCTGAAGCCTCGAAAACTGAATTGAGCACTTTAAACCTTCATAGGACCTCAAACATTGATTTGAGTCACCAAAACGTTAACAGTACATGCTTTTGAAATTGACCAATGACTGTATACTGCTACCTCCTTTTTTTGCTTCTTCCAACGAACAACAACAATGATGGCTACTGCACCTACTGATCCTAGGGTTATGATGAAAGAAATGTTGTACCATCAAGAAACCCACTTCTATAATATGTTGACTGAATATAATAACTCCCTCTAGAATACTATCACCACTAGCGAGAGACGATTATGGCGAAAGTGAGAACTCTAATAAATGCCAGCAAGAATGGTAATGCTTCTCTGATTCAAATTGGGGGATCAAATTAATAGCCTGCTACCCAACCCAATGGCAGTCAGATTGCTCAAGGGTCGGTTCCTGAAATAGGGTCCACCTCTAAAAGCATGCAAGACTAGATTTCGCCTCCTCTACTATCCAAATCTAAATAGGCATCCACATGCAAAACTCCTTATCTTGATAGACTCAACTGAATCCTAACTTACATTTGAGCCTTTCCTTGAAAGCATGCAAGACTTGACTTTGGCTGCCACTATTTACACCCTAGATAGGCATCCATATGCAACTTGGAACTTAAGCCTTTTTCAAAAAGCAACTTAACTAAATTGAACTAAAGACAAGCTAGTTTGAGAATGCTTACCTAAAGTAGGATCAAGCTAACTAACCAGATCCCGTCAACTTTGTAAGCTCGATTATGGCTCAGGATAGTCTCCGCTAAAGCCATTCTACCTATCCCAGCACTTTGCTCCATCTATAGGACCAAATCAGTCACTCTCAGATCTCTCCAACCAACTGAACTAATCAACACACAAGTGCTCACTAAGTAGAAGGCTAAAGCTCGAGTTCTAAATCTCTGATGCTCTAAATTTATGAAATTGAGCAGGTCCAAATACCGCTTCCTAGCCTCTACCACAAATAGGCCCAACATTCTCATAAAACTAATAAAAAATCCAGTCTTGGTTGGTGCAGCCACCAAAGTAATCTCAGAATCAATGCCCAACAAATTTGCAAACTCCTCATATGTCGAGCACGTCTTCTCGTAATGTGTGCCAAAATCAAACACATGAGCTTGTGGATCCCATAGTTGCTAGCATGCATCAAGAAAAGCTTGGTCAATCGATAAGCCTCTAAAAGTCACTAAAGAAGCCATACCTCACTGACCTAAATTGATCTTTTCAAATTTTGCCAACCTCTTATTCCATCTTTGCATGTCATAACTGATGAACGATTTCATTTTTTAGCAGAGTGCTTAAATTAGAAAAATCGGGCTCCGGGACGTGGAATGGCATCATTTTGAGGCCATAAATGAGGTATTTATAAGGCTCAAACTACCTACACCTAGGACGTGCTGACATCGATATGCTTAAAATTAGCACCAATTCGGTACCATTTTAGCCCTATAGTGGATACCAAAATGGTACCGAATTAAGGGATTTTGGCATCGGTACAAGGCACCTCTGTACTGATTGCTCTCTAAATAAAGAGAGGGCAATTTTTCCATAAAAAAAATCAATCATTTTACTCAAAAGCTAATACTTCCAGACCTCGAGATTTTCAAAAATAATTTAGTAAATTGAGCTTGAGTTCTCTTAAAGCACTCACTCAGAAATTAGGTAGAATAATAAAAAACAACACTCAATCATCATGCATAAATATTTTGCTCAAATTAACCCTGATTTTTAGATTAAAAAAAGCAAGCAAGTAGTCAATGTAAAACTCAGTATAGGCATTATGTGCAAATTCAGTATAAAATAGATTGAGTAGTGCCAAGATCCAAACCATTAGACAAAACTCAATATAAGCAGTCAGTGCAACTTTCAGATCAAATTAAATAAATAGGTGTTCAGTGTAGCCCTATTCAGAATAAGCAATTAGTACAGTTATCAATCAGGCAATTAGTGCAAACTTAGCACAAATGGGGCAGCAAATGCCAAGGTCAGAGATTTCAGATCAAAGAATCAGGCAACCAATCGACAATTAATGCAAACATGAAGTTAGTGCGATTTTCGAATTAATCATTCTAGATAGGCAAATCAGTGCAATCATGCACTAACATCCAGTATAGATAGATAAAGTAAGCAGAACAGACTTGTAAGAATAAAGATCCAATATTATAAAAAATACATGAGCTAAGATTTTTATAAAAAAAGACATTATACTGAGGCAGTATCAATCTACAAAGTGCTGTGAGGTCAGCTTCTAGACTACCCAAGCCCAAATCACTAGCCTATCCAATAGTAAACAAAAGTAGTGAACTCAATGATGCCTAAGGTCATTCTATTGGTCCTCTAGGAAGCTCTCATGACTAAGGGCCTCAGACAAAGCCCCATAGAACTAGCCCCATAAATGTCATCTCCTTGCACCAACCAGGAGGAGGCTGCATGATAAGCAAACATCTCAAAGTCAGTTGTTTTTAATACACACACACCCCAAGATGCCCTGTGGATAGACCGGCTAGTGGTCGGGGACGTCATCCATCAAAATATAAGAAGTCATGCGATGATGAGTGTCATATCTCACTTGCTGCATTTTCTCCCTGAGAAGATCGGGAACCTCAGAAACGACCGCCCTGCAACTAGCCTCCAACCTGGGTAGCAATAGCGGGCCCTACTCTTGCTCCATTTACCTAGTTTGTGGCGAGGGATGAGAAATGTTCATGTAACGCTTAGATTTGTTGAGTAGGGAATAAGGGGTGATTGGTGTTTAAGAGCTCACTGTTATAAAGTTTGGGTAAAAGATCAAGTAGTTAAAGGAGAGAAGAGCAAGGTAAGATAAAGGAGAGAAATATGAGTGGGGTAAATGAGCCACCACCACCTACCCCTCCCTTATTTATAGGAAAAGTAGAGTACGAGCCTCGCCCATGCCCAAAAGATTAAACCTTTTAGGACCCATCCAAATTTGGATTAATGCATGAGTGCAGTCAAAACATCTATGAAGAAGTCCCAAACATAGTGGTACCTTCTGATCTAATAGAAAATTACAGAAAGGGCCTAAAAAATAAAAAAAAACTAGACTAACTTTGGAAAAATATTCTCAAAATTAGATGAAATTCGTACAGGATGTTCCAAAAATCACCATGATATGCTAGGTATGGTTCTCAAACCAAATTGTATTCAAAAGTATCGAAATCAAAGTTTGAAAGACCGAGCATTGATCGACTTTGATCTCTCAAAGGGGGCAACCTATTGACCATGATTTTAGTACTAGGCTCTAGTAAATTTCGTTACAGTTCCAACAGCATGAGGGAATCAGCTTGATCGAATGTCGTTTGGGCTTCGAACGGATCTTTGGATTGAGCTCTTCTCAAGCTTCAACCCTAAAACCAAAGGACATGGGCAGAAGGGTAATTTGCCTCAAGTGGTACTGAATTGCCTAGCTTTTGCATCAATTACCCCTGCATCGGTACCTATTTTACGTGTGTTGAAGCACCTAATTGGCCTCGAATGGGAGCACTTTGGTACCAATCAAGAGGAAATCGACACTTATTTCTCCCTAGCACATCACTCCTTTGCCTATAAATATGGCACTTCCTTGTCACTTTCACCTCACCTTTTGTTGCTTAATTGAGCGCTTCTCAAACTTTAACGACTCTTATATTTTGTTTGATGATTCCAAGGTAATATCGTCTAACTTTGCTCTTTTTTTGTTGAGTTTAAAGGCCCAACTTGGTACTCAAAAGTCAATCCTTTCGACTTTCAATCACACTTTAGTCTTCCTTAAACTAAAGCTATTAATTAATTAATTTATTAATTAATTTAAGAATTAATTAATTATCCATTAATCAACATTAGAAAATATAAGACCATAATTCAAGTCCTCGTGCCTTACCTTAGCTCATTTGGAAAGAGACTCGACCTCTTTGCTCGTTTAACTATAAAGCTTTGATCCGGTCACAAAACAAATGCAAGGGTGTAATCACTAATCTTAATTGATGGTAGAACTTCGTGCAACAAATATAAGGGTATAATCATTAATCTTAATTGATGGTAGAACTTCGTGCACCCTGATCCTTATGCAAATAAGGTACGAAGGCATACTTATGGATTTCAGCCTAGATGTAACATGCTGACTCCAAACACTAAAGGAATTATCTACTTTGGATCAAGCCAGTTCCATCCCGTACTATACCAGCAAGACTCGCACGATTTTGTCCTGCAGGTGAAATGGGAACTTCCTAGGAGGTCACTCATCCAAGGATTTTTGTCAAGTGAGCACACTTAACCCAGGAGTTCTTCCAACTCTCCAGCCATTCCACCAAAAGGCTCCTCTGATGATTAGCTTCCCCTTTTCAATAAATGATTCAATTCATTCCTGTGTCCTGCATTCTACTACCTTAGCTAGCCTGCCATCCTAGAAGCTCGCTAGGAGACCTACTCTACCTGTCCTCTTAAGATCGCTTTGCCACGCCAGGATGTCACAGGCCCACTAGCTTCCGCGTGGTTCATCCTCGAACCATATATCTACTGGAGGGGATCCAGCTATGATACCAAATTGTAATGCCCTGACTCCAACCATCAAAGGAATTGTCTACTTTGGATCAAGCCAGTTCCATCTCATATTGGATCGGCAAGACCCGCACAGTTTTGTCCTACAAGTGAAATGGGAACTTCCTAGGAGGTCACCCATCCTAGGACTTTTATCAAGTGAGCATGCCTAACCTTGGAGTTCTTTCAACTCTCTAGCCATTCCACCAAAAGGCGCCTCCGATGATTAGTTTCCTCCTTTTTGATATATGATCTTATTAATTTTTGTGTCTCGAATTCCACTACCCTAACTAGCTTGCCATCCTAGAAGCTCGCCAGGAGCCCTACTCCACCCACCTTCTTAGGATCGCTTTACTAGGTCGGGATGTCATGCCAGGTAGCAGGCCCTTAATGAAACTAGCCGATCAAGACTCAAGGGAATGTGTTGCACGACCTAGAATTCTCGATAAACGAGGCTAAGGTCAGGCTCCCTTTCGAATTACTCACCTTTTCATAATTTATGCTTTTAATGCAATATATTGCTAATATTGCCATGCATTATGGGTATGATCATCCATCTATAATCTGACATTCATGCAAAACACTGATTTTAATTTCTTATTTATGACCCAAATCGCTGATTCATTTGAAAGAAGCTAAAAATCTAGTCCCCGAACACAATGATTCAAGACTGGTGCATTTTATCCTTGTGGCACACTTAAAATGGAGTCCAAAATGGGGGTTTTTCCTTAGTCTTTCCCTGAAGAAAAAAATTAATGTGGCAACTCTATCGCATCAGACACCTGTCAAAGTGCTCTAAAGAGCTGACTCTACACACTTAAGTGCTAATACGAGCCATAATCTAATTAATCTAAACAATCAAACAAAAAAGAAACCGTAAGGAATGCCTCCCAGTTTTCGTAATAAAATTGCCAATGGGCCTGTCTGGATTGACTACGTCCTTCGAATCTTTCTTATGGCACTTGGAAAGGGGCTCACAACCGCTGCTGTAGGACGCTAGAGAAGGCAGGAAATTGGCACCTAAGGCTCCTTGCATGCAAGTAAGGTTCCTGTTGTCCCTTCCCTCTATTTTTAGTTGGGTTTTTATGTTTTTTTTTTATTTTTATTTTTGTTATATATACCATATATTTTTTTGCAATTTATTTGTGTTAGATCATTCATTTTAGTAGTTTAATTTATTATTTAGGGTTTATGATTGATTTTTGCTTAGTTTGGTAATTTAGTTTTATTTAGGTTTATAAATTAGTTTATTTTATTGATTATAAAAAATACATTAGTTGTGAATTAGTTTATTTTATTAATTATTTGTTAATTATCTGTTAATACAAATCAATTTATTTTATTCTTTATAAGTAAATATAAATGAATTAGTTACTTACTAGTTAATTATTTAGCTTAATTAGCTGTTAATTAGCTATGAATTCATTTAGTAAGAATTTTAGGAATTAGTTTATTCAGTTGTTATTTACTTAATTATTAGTTAATTTAATTGGTTAATTATTTTAATTATTTTAATTTGTTTAATATTTGTATTTGTTAATTAGATTGTTAGTTTAGTTAATCTAGTTAGTAATTCATTTAGTTTATAATTAGTTTATTTAAGTGGCTTAGTTTAGTTTAGTAGGTTAATTACTTTATTTTGTTAAGGAAAATAGTTTAGTTTAGTTAAGTACTTTAATTTGTTTTGTTAAATTCATACAACATGTGCAATATTATAATAGTAGTTGTTCATTAGATTAGTTTTGATTAATATTTTATAATTGTTAATATTTTATAATTGTAATGACTAGTGGATGTGATGAATTTCGGTTGATTGCCCGATGAACGAGCTATGTGAATGTGTTATTTTTTTTGTTACATGAAGATACTCGAATTTTTAAGGGAGAATGTCCTTGATTTTCTTCGAAATTTAAATTCTTTTGTTGCATGATTTTCATTTTGAATTTTAATTTTACTAAGTGTATATGGTTTGTTATTGAATGATATATGTATGCTAATTATATATTTTTATGTTATAGAATTTGATGGGGTAATTAATACTTGTTTGAATTGTTGAGTATGAATCAATTGAATTGGAGGCCTAGTAGCGACTATGAATTGATTGGAGGATAGATTTGGATTATTTAAGTGTTTTTTTTAATATTTTGACTTTGGGTTAACACTTTTATAGGGAAACACTATCGAAATTTATCTAGAAGTTACAACTATGCATAATATACTCAGGATTACTTAAAAAGCTTAATGATACTTCAGACAGTGATTAAGATTGAATCAATAGTTTAAGTTAACCTTAGTCACATGTTTGATGTCTTTCTCATCCGTATAGAAGAGAGGACATTGAATTGTCTAAGTTGGACAGTTTAGGAATATCTATTAGTAGAAAAAGCATGAGAATGATAAACTTTTATTACTTTCACTTAAGTATATTTTTGTTGTATCTTCTTATGGTGTTCTTTTGTTGCATAGTTGCTTTAATGGAGCCACATTAATTTACATTTAGAGAACCATGGGGAGATACGGCCAAAATTATGGCAGGTGAATAGTGTAAAAAGTTGTTTCACATTGACTATTGAAGTATATGTTTCTAGATGTGGTAGGTTTGTACCAAATATAAAAGAACAATAGTAACTTTGGAGTTTAAAACTAGTACTGACTCAAATTTATTTCACCTTTTTTACACTTAACCAACATGGCGTTTAAATATTACTTAGAAAATCAGGTTCGATTGTGAATGGATGTACCAGATGTATGAGGTGAACGAGATATTAAAGAAAGAATTCTTGGATGGATTTGAATCATTTGTACAATTTATAGTAGCTAAATTGAGTTACATGGATAGTAGGAAATTGAGGTGTCCATGTAAACATAAGAAGTACTAAAATAGAGCATTCTTTGATGTCAACATAGTTAAGCTTAGCTTATGCAAGAATGGTTTTATGGACAACTATTACAAATGGAAATATTATGGCGAGCCTCGAGTTAGAAGTGGTTGGAGTTGGTCTTTTGGTGTATCATTGGATGGTCAAGTTTTGCAATTTTAGTTAGATGTAATCGGATGATACAATGAGATGATAGTTGATACTTTCATGGCATAATTTGATTGGGTCAATATAGAGGAAGCGTCGAACTCTGTAGAGCAAAGTTTTTTCAACGTGCTGAGTGCAGGGAACCATGAGGTGTGGCCTAGCTACAGAAATCACTTAATTCTATCTATGGTGGCACAAATTTACACATGAAATTGGAACACCACTTTTCTCAAGGGTGCTACGATGATTTTGTATAGTTAATGATGGAAGTGTTGCCAAAAGACCATTCTATGGTGGATAATTTCTATTGAACAAAGAAATTGTTCCTGGGTTAAGACTAGTGGTAGAAAAGATTGGTTGTTGTTGAAATAATTGTATGATATACTAGGGCCTTAACTTTAAATTAAGAGTATGCAAGTTTTGTAATCTTCTTAGGTATTAAAAGCGAGGCAAGGGGACAGGGAAAATACAAAGAGAGAAAGATATCAAGAAAATGTATTACTTTCCTATGATTCCTCGCCTTCAAATGCTATATGCATCTAATGCAACAAATGAACAAATGAGATGGCATACTGAACTGTAATAGTCCACTTTTTTTTAGCGTTTTTTTGCAGTGTCGGTAATAGTGATTTACCGATCTATGAATAGTACCATCGGTATGAGACTTGATATTATTTCGGTCTGAAAAAATTACTATACATGTCTAATATTTTATTTAATATTTTTGGAGCATGTTTGCATGATTTAGGTGGGTAGAAAATATTTCACGAATATTTTTAGAGAATTAAGTCATTTAATGAATAGTGTTTTCTAGTGTAGCATGTTAAGGAATAATTGAGGAATTATTTTTGTGGAATTAATTTAATCAATTGGTGGAGTTAAATAATAAATAGAGGAGAATTAATTGATGAATATTTAGAGCCATTGGATGAGAATACTAGAGACTCGATCATAGCCATTCATTTGGCATAAAATGAAGAAGTCAATTTGACTTTTCTACTTAAAAGTTACTACTCATCAAGCAACACTATTCACTCATCTTCTTCTTCACCTTCTCCATGCCTCTTTCCCTCTCCATCTCCTCCATTTTCTTCATTTTCTCTACCTCTAAACTAACTCAAATTTCAAGAATTAAACCAAAGATTAGTGAATAAACCTTAAGAAACAAGTAAAAGAAGTAGAAATTGGTGACTAGAAGTTAAGGAATTTGGAGTTACTACTCAAGTAAGTTGTGATTTTTGAGTTTTGTGAATTAATAAGTAGAATTTAATGTTTAGACTTGTAATTGATGCATTAGTCATGCTCCATCTATTTCTGCAGATTTTGAGAGATCAACAACTATATGCTAAGCTCAGTAAGTACAAGTTTTGGTTGACTGAGATTTCTTTCTTAGGTCATGTCATCTCTGCAGAGGGTATTCAGGTAGATCCGAAGAAGATTGCAGTGCTTGAGTGGAAGCCACCGAAGAATGTCTTAGAGATCCACAGTTTCTTAGGTTTGGCTAGATATTATAGGAAGCTTGTCGAGGGGTTTTCCCTTATTGCAACCCCTTTGACTAAACTTCCCCTTAAGGACATCCATTTTGAGTGGTCGGATAGATGACAGAGTAGTTTTGAGAGGCTTAAGGTGATGCTTACTGAGGCATCAGTTTTAACACAGCCAGCTCCAAGCAGATCATATGATGTTTACAGTGATGCTTTGCATAATGCTCTAGGTTGTGTACTTATGCAGGAGGGCATGGTAGTTGCTTATGCTTCCCAACAAATTAAGCCACATGAGAAGAACTACCCTACCCATGATTTGGAGTTAGCAGCTATTGTCTTCAGTTTGAAGATTTGGAGGCATTACTTGTATGGTGAGAGATGCCATTTGTATACGAACTATAAGAACCTTAAGTATCTACTTACGTAGAGAGAGCTTAACCTGAGGCAACGAAGATGGTTAGAGCTACTTAAGGACTATGATTTCACCATAGATTACCATCCGGGTAAAGCTAATGTAGTTGTGGATGCACTCAGTAGGAAGTCTTTAGTTGCCCTTCGTGATATGAATGTTCAGTTATCAATGGCTAGAGATGGTGCTCTTATAGCAGAGCTTAGGGTGAGACCTAGCCTACTTCAGCAGATTAAAGATGCACGGTAGGGTGATGAGACTATTGCCTTGTGGAAAGGTTTGGTCATAGAGGGTAAGAAGAAGAGATTTGAGATTCGGGATGACAGCTTATACTTTAGGGATCGGATTTTGTGAATACCCAATTTTTCAGGCTCAAAAAGCCTATTTTCCCGGACTGCAAATAGCCCGGCCGGACCAAAGGCCATTTTGGAAGTTCATCGAAAGTATGCCAATATGGTACTTGAAAAGTCCAAAAAATTACGAGGATCGCAGAACTGGTCCCTGAATATTGTTTGGAGGCCTGGAACTCCCAAAAAAGCCTCCGGAAGTGAAAGAGAGAGAGAGGGCGGAACGCACCCGCCCCAGCTAGGGCGGCTGCGCCCGCCCAGCAGGGCGGTCGGACCCGCCCTGGCCGGCGGTCATCCCGCCCAAACCGGGCGCGATCTCGCCCAAGTAGGGCGTGATCCCGCCCAATCAAGGCGGTCACGCCCGCCTTCGAGTCCATTTTCGCCTATAAAATCAGGCCCCGGGCTCCATTTTCAGGCACAGTCTGTGTTGACGGACATTCCCTTTCTCCCTTACGCTCCTTGCGTTTCTTTACTGCTTTTCTGCATTTTTAATTTCTGCATTCTTGTTTGTTATTTGGTCACCTAAATTAAACCAATTAATAATTCCTTTAACAA
>CANUEP010085292.1:0-75612 GCA_947857235.1 Jatropha podagrica
TAAATAAAATTTTAATAATCCGCCTTTTTTTTTTTTTTTTTTTTTTTTTTTTTTTTTTTTTTTTTTTTTTTTTTTTTGGCATTTGACACGGTAAAAGAAACTAGGTTAATGTAAAGTACTATATTGAGAAAAAGAACTAAAAACTTATTTACTTGTTGAAAATTTAAGTAATTTAAATATAGATCAGTTGTTTTATAGTTTTCATTTATATCAAAATTTATGTTTTTTTATTATAAAAAAATACGGTTTTTCAATATATATTATTTTTTAAAAATATTTGTATCAAATAATCATGAAAAATCATTTAGATATTTGATTAATAAATTTGCAAAGAAAATATTTGTTTTAGAATGATTATAAAATGATAAAAAGTGATATATTATTGTACATAAATACATATTAAAAAATTAATTATGAATAAAAATAAAATAAAAAATTCAATATTTTTTGAAATGAAATGAATTGCCACCAAACGCAGTCTTATCTTGCGTCAAATTTAAAAATACTTAAAACTAATTTAAATTTAAATTTATACCAAATATTCACTGCCGCTAACATAATAAAGCGTGAAGCAGGCAGGTGTTATTAGGTCTTATAAAGAGAGGGAGGGGTTTGAACGAGGGTTTCAGTTGAAGACGCCTCTCTCTCTCTGTCTCTCAACCCTTTTGCCTCTCCCATATTCTCTGCACTATACCCCAATCTAGGGTTTTAGCTTTAGCTATTCTATTTAAATCATCAACATGAGCAACGACAAGGATAACTTCAGCATGGCCGATCTCACTGCCGGTAGGCTCTTTTCCCTAAACCCCCAATCCTCTCTTTTTCTCTCTAATATTTTCGATTGCTAACTTATTTTCTGTTATTGTCTGTACTTTTTGTAGCCCTTAGTGATGAGAATCGAGCAGGCCTTGTTGACGTGCTCAAGGTCAGTGACCTACTCTGTTCTCTGTTTGGTTGCTGAGAAAATTAAGAAATGAAGTTTGTTTCCGTTTTTCTAAATAAATAGACTGTTATTCTTTATAATTCAAGCTTATTTTAGGGCCAGTGTTTGACTTAATATAGCTTGTTTACTTCGTGAGTTTAAATGGATTAACTAACAGTATTGCTCTTTTGTTTTAGTTTTTCGTTTGGTTTTCTAGCTTAATTTTCTGTTTATGATTGATGTTTGATTCGGCGATTGGATTGGGTTTCTGTTTTTGCAGAATAAGCTACAAACTCTGGCTGGTGAGCACACTGATGTGCTTGAGAGCCTGTCTCCAAACGTCAGGAAGCGCGTTGAGGTTCTCAGGGAGATCCAGGCATGTCTTTGATTTTGATGATTTGTCCATACACTTCATTTAATTTTGACACAATTGATAGATATGCTATATGTTTTTGCATCGTCTGTTAAAATATTACAACACTATAATATTACAACAGGAAGTTTCAAATATTCACATTAGTCGGTTGCGATTGATAGGATGAAACAATAAGAGGAATTGTTGACTACATGAGTTTATGCCGTCAATCCAAGAATTACACAAACGAAGTAGTTTCCTGTAGCATTGTTCTGATTGAACCTTTGATTCTGTTAATGACTGAATTAAATAAACTGGGTATGATCATCCAGCATATGTGTTTTCAGTATGTCTCTTACTGTAGCTTTAGGAGGTTGAGCATTGCAAGCAAAACTGTATAACTACATTTGACTGGATTGCTATTGCTCTATCAAAACAGGGTTGACAGTATAGTTATTAGCTTTTAATGTTTAATTTATCCTACAATTGTATGGAAAGATGGTATTCTTTTTCCCTTTATTCTTGCCTGTTTGCCATTGCATGTCTCTCCCTGTTTTTTGCTTTTCGTTTGTCCAGATCTGCTTGCATGCATGTGTGGAAACATTATTTAAATATGTAAGGATTTGTTGATGTACAGAGCCAACATGATGAACTAGAGGCAAAATTCTTTGAGGAGAGAGCAGCACTTGAAGCCAAATATCAAAAACTGTACCAGCCACTGTACGCCAAGGTATGCTCTATCATCATTGTTGGGCTCATGAAAATCTACCTGCAAGTGAGCTAGAAAGATTCTAGACTATATACTGAATTATGAACAATGCTTAAATGGTATTATTGTTCTTGTTGGAAAATAGAGATTTATCATGATCTGCTCCCCTAGAGCAAGGCAATTCCTTGCTCCAGATGCATTTAATTTTGTTTTCACTTTTCATGCTTGCATTGATAATATTGAAACAATCACTTGCAGAGATATGATATTGTGAATGGCGCTGTTGAAGTTGATGGAGCTGCAAATGAAGCTGGAATGGAGCAAGAAGGAGATAAAACTGTTGAAGGTATGTTCCAAACGTTATTCAAGATGACTTTGCCTTTCCTCCTGGTTAATTTTGCTTACTTGATATGTGGATATGTTTGATCCAGAAAAAGGTGTCCCTGATTTTTGGCTCACTGCAATGAAGAACAATGAAGTGTTAGCTGAGGAGGTTTGTTGTTGAAATTTCATATTTTGGTCTATTAGTTGTTACGAGGTTCAGTTGTTTTCAAATCATTGATTGTATTTTGCTTCTTCTCATTTGAGTTTAGATAACTGAGCGTGATGAAGGTGCTCTGAAGTACCTTAAAGACATCAAGTGGTGCAGGATAGATGATCCCAAGGGATTCAAGCTTGAATTCTTCTTTGACACCAATCCTTATTTCAAGAACACAGTGTTGACAAAGACATATCATATGATTGATGAAGATGAGCCCATTCTTGAGAAAGCGATAGGGTAACTTCTGTTCCTATTGTGATAATGCAGACGGCTCTGTCTTTGCTGATAAGCTTGTTTTCCTGCAATTAGGTTATTAAGAAAACACATCAGTTCTTATTCTCCTCACTACTGATATCTTGTTGGTACCTGGCTCTTTGTAGGACGGAAATTGAATGGTATCCGGGAAAAACCTTAACACAGAAGCTCCTTAAGAAGAAGCCTAAAAAAGGATCAAAGAATGCCAAGCCAATCACTAAAACCGAGGATTGTGAAAGTTTTTTCAACTTCTTTAATCCACCTCAAGTCCCTGAGGATGATGAAGATATTGATGAAGATACTGTAAGATTATCATGAAATTATATAAGTTTGATGATAGCTTTACTGCTTATTGTTAATCTAATTCTTTTATATAAGTTGTTTACTGTTGTTATAATTCTTTTCTTTATCTTCTTGACTAGGCGGAGGAGCTCCAAAATCAAATGGAACAAGATTATGACGTCGGGTGGGTTTTCTATGACATTCCATTTAGGCATGAATATATTTCTGATGTGATTATTATGTTAATGCCTCAAGGTGTCAGTACTAGTAATTTTGGAATTCTGACTCCATCATCCCCCCAACCATATCTTTTCTTTTGCTTTGTTTGGTTTGTTTGAATTCATGTGTCTATCTTGTTAAATTTTTAATTCAGGTCAACTATTCGAGACAAGATCATTCCTCATGCTGTGTCTTGGTTTACGGGTGAGGCTATCCAGGGGGATGATCTTGGAATAGATGATGATGATGACGATGACGATGACGATGAAGATATTGATGATGATGATGAGGATGAAGAGGATGAAGATGATGAGGAGGATGAGGATGAAAGCAAGACCAAAAAGGTCTGATACAGTAGACATTTGAGTCGATCATATTTTATTGCCATCTTAATTTTTTTTGTCTTTGAATAATTTGACATGATTCTAATTATTGTGTGTGAATTTGGTGCAGCTGTCAGCTGGACACAAGGTAGCCATCAGCCAATCAGTCGCTCATTTTTATGGAACTTAGTCCTTTTTATTATCATCTCTCTCCTTTTCATTTCACATCTCTTTATTCGTTACTCACATTTAAACTTATTCTGTAATGTCTTGTTACTTAACACAGAAGGGTGGAAGGACACAAGCTGGGGATGGACAGCAGGGTGAGAGGCCCCCAGAGTGCAAGCAACAGTAGAGTTAGATTGATGTTTGGGGGGTGTATTTGCTGGTATCTTTGGAGAGGAACAGAAAGGGAGGGGTGTTGAAGTTTTGGGTGTCATTTAATATTTTTTTTTATTTTATTTTATATTTTCGTTAGTCCTTTATGAACTATTATTGGTTTGGAGTTTTGTTCTTTCCCTTGCCCTCTTGGTTTGGAGAAGAATTTGGTGAAGATAGTTAGGAGTCATTTATTTTGTCAATGTATGTTGGTATTAAGGTTTTGTGAACTCTTTTATACCCAAAACATTAATGTCTTTACTTTTATAATCAATATATGCTTTCCTTAGTCAACTATCCTTTTCATTTGTTTGTTTGGGAAATTGTTTATTAAAAGTACTTTCGTCAGCAACACTTGCTACCGTAGATGCATGATATATATTTTCACTGTGTTCATGGTATTTTTTTTTTTTTAAAAAATAAGAATTTAAGTGACTGTTTGCTTGTAGAAAATTGCAAAATAGAGATTTGAGCTGTTTTCTATGATTTTTTTTATAATAAAAGACATGTTTTTCTGACTCTTTTTTTCATTTTAAAAAAAAGATATTTTTATAATTAAAATTATAATATTTATAAATAATTGTTTTCATAAAATATTTTCATTGAAAAAGCAAAAAGGATTTAAATTATATAAAAAAATTATATTATATCCTATAGTTTTAAAATGCTTTACAAAATAAAAAAAATGATATTACTATTACTATTATAAATAATTAATAAAAATTATTTTTTTTAATTTTTTAAATATTTTATTTCTTTTAATTATTAAAGTTGTGAATAATGTTTATAAAATTTTTAAATTAAAATATAATTTTTTATTACTATAAAGTGATTACATCAAATATTATGCAAAGGAAAAAATTATTATTTTTAATTAAAATTATTTTCTCGGAAAACAGAAAAACATTTTCTGCAAGTAAATACACTATAATTTTTTATTATATGTAAAATATGAAAACAATACTAATAAATCATACATCAAATCAATGTTAACTAATTCCCTCCAAAAGTGATATAAAAAGTAATAAAATTTAATTGCAACTTATAAAAAGTAACTGTTTTTTTATTCATTTCGAACAAATCTATAAAAGGAGAAAATTCTACTTTTCACAGTGTTTAAAAGGATTAAATATTTTAAATTAGAATTTCAAGACCTCTAATTAAAATAAAAAATCCTGTCATCACTAATCAAATATTTCATTCTGCCAATTTTTTTTTAGATAAATGAAGATAACTTATCACATTTTACTGTTAATAAAAACTTCAGCCTTTGTTTTCCATTTTTTTCTCTTGAACAAAAAAAAAAAAAAAAAGGAAGGCTTTGCTCGAAGGAAAGAAAAGAAAATAATGAAATTTATTTGGCATTAAGAATGCAATTTTTTCAATTTAAAGATTTTAAATTCATGGATCAGATAAAAAAATAATACACATTTTCTGTGCTTTAATGTCTTGCTTACCTTTTTGAAATAAGGAAAAAAAAAAATCTTCACTGTTATTATTTTTCATATACTTCATTTTCTCTAAAAAAATCTTTATTTTCAAACAAAGGGTTAAAATTATTTTCCTCCTCAAGTGGTGGGCTCGTCGGGTATTCCAGCCCATGTACTGGGCGGCCCACACGTTGTGTATTTAATCTATGAATAATCTAAATTTACTTGATTCATCTTGAACCAGACAACTCACAAGAAGTTACAAAAGGAGGGAAACCAAAAATGAAGAGCTAAAACCCTAAAAACAGAGCAGTGTGAAGAGTCCTTTTCTCTTCTGTTACAGCCTTTGCTCTTCCCTCCCAAAATTTTCGCACTGCATATTTTCCTACTGAAAATATTTTATTTCACCTTTCTTTCGTTTTTGTATTTGGATAACAGAAGTACATCGCACAGCTTTACATGGCCAGGTTTCTACGCAATGCTTCCTTGTTGAAACGCGCGGTACTTGAACCAGAGGTAGGTTTCTCTATTAATGCATTCCTTTCATTTCTTACAAAACCGCCTCTGTTGCTTTTGTAGCGTCTGATTATTTGTACTCTGTTTGGTTGTTCTGGAAAGTTTTAAGAAATTATTGGAAGTTAATGATCGATTACCTAAACCGCGATGAATCTTTCATAGTCTAAGTCAAATGAGCTCGCTCTATTGTTTGATCACGCACCTTTTTAAGAAGTAGAGAAGTTAACTTTGACCTGAAAATCTGTCTTTTCGTGGAAAGTTATACATTTAACATTTGTAAGGTAATTCTTTGCAGGGGCTAAAGAGAGGAATATTGGGGACGTCTTCTCAGATTCGTAATTTTGCAACTAAAGGTGCCAAAAATAGCTGACGTTCTGTTATTTTTTTTGAGTATTAACATGTTATAAAGAGACCTAAATAAGTTAACAGGTATTTGAAATCTATGTTTATGAAGATGATGTCCTGAAATTTTAAGGTTGAAGTTTCATGGGCACGAAACATGTTGCCATGGATGATTATGTTTAATAATCAAATTTTCATTGCATTTACTCGAATGAATTGGAATTCATAGAATGAGAATTGTATTACTAAGTTTATGAAACTAGATTTTTTTGTGAATTGAAGTTGTGGTGGTTTGAGGATAACAAGTGATACTGTACTAATCTTTGAGGCTTATTTGATATTTTTTCTTTGCAATGTGGTAACAAATGTCAACTTCTAAATATTTGAAGGTAAAAGAAGATCCAAGTCTGATGGAAGTAGTGACTCTTCTGAAGACAATATGTCCAAGAAAGAGGTGGCACTACAACATGCCCTGGATCAAATCACTAGTGCATTTGGAAAGGGATCTATTATGTGGTTTGGTCGGTCAATTGCTCCAAAAGATGTTCCAGTTGTGTCTACGGGTTCTTTTGCTCTTGATATAGCACTTGGAACTGGTGGGCTTCCAAAGGTACACTGATGGTTTTTCATCAAAATGATTTTTGATTTCTTGTGTTCATGAGTATGGCCTGTAGTTCTTGAATATGTATATGTAATCTATAAAAATTTCCTAATCCTAAAAATTCAAAGTTGATTGTTTGTTTTTCTATTACTTCTTCCCTTTCTTCTATATTGGCAACTGATATGCAGTGATTATTCCTGCGTAATTTGAAATAGTTAGAAGTAACTTGGAAGTTCTATTGTAAAATTCCACTAAAGTTACAGCCTTAAGTTTTTTAGGTTTAAATTTAATATTCCTTTCTATTGTGTTAACTCTTTAGCACTTTTTGAGTGAGAACCAAACTCCATAATTTACTCAATAGATTGTGTTGGTTGCTTATGGAATCCTTGGATTGGACTTTTCCAGGGGCGTGTTGTGGAGATTTATGGTCCAGAGGCTTCTGGGAAAACCACTCTTGCTCTTCATGTAATTGCTGAAGCACAGAAGAAAGGAGGTTATGTGATGAATCTGCTATAATATATCTTTTTATCTCCATTTATAATAATAAAAACTACCTAGGTGCTAGACTCTCGTGTTGCATATTGGTGTCTTATAATTGCAATTGAATCCTTGCAATGTCAATATTACCTACCCACCTCGTGCTTTGGTGGGGGAGGGTGGGAGGAGTAACGTTGAGAATTATTTTGGACAATTTGTCGCTTTTTGTAGTTGGTTACCACAAGAAGTTTGGGCATTTTTTATGAAACAAATTTCAAGAGCTGTAAAATTTTTTTATTGTTGGTTTCACTCTTTTATGGGTATTGATACGCCTACCTTTGCAGGTTACTGTGTTTTTGTTGATGCTGAGCATGCTCTTGATTCATCATTGGCTCAGGCCATTGGTGTAAACACTGAGAACTTACTTCTTTCACAACCTGATTGTGGTGAACAAGCTCTCAGTCTGGTGGACATGCTCATAAGGAGTGGTTCTGTGGATGTTGTGGTTGTTGACAGTGTAAGTAAGGTGCTCTTTTAATTATCATGGTTTTACATGGTATAGCATCCTCTTTCATTTGTAGTTCTTGTACCAACTAGAGACTCTGTGTGTTTGTCAGTGGTTGATTTTTTTTTTCCTGCCATGTGTCCTGTCTTAGGCAACTGTCTTACCATGTCAGGAGGGGTTTTTTAGCCTGAAGGACTAAATGATTCATACACAACATAGACATTATTGTGGTGTTTGATATCATTTCAATCACATCATTCAATTGAAGTCTTTGATTTGCTTTTTAAGTCAGTTGCATGTCCTATTCTATTTGGTGACAGGTAGCTGCCCTTGTGCCTAAAAGTGAGCTTGATGGCGAGATGGGTGATGCTCACATGGCAATGCAAGCAAGATTGATGAGCCAGGCTCTGCGCAAATTGAGCCACTCTTTATCAATGTCACAAACAATTTTGATCTTTATAAATCAAGTATGACTCTTTTATGCCTTATTTTGCATCATGCATATGCACTGATTATATACATAGTCTTATCACTTTAATGAAATGTATTATTAGTGTAATTGGCCTGCCATGATTTTTTTAAAAAAAAAAAAAAATGCTTCATTAAAAGATTTTGGATTTGCCTATAAAGTGGATAAAGCACTGCCTACCCTAGTGATTAGGACTGGAAGAGCCTAGCCTGAAGTGTCATCAATTGTGCAGCTCTGTGTTTATCCCTTTCCTTTATTATTTAATTTTTAGTTTGATGTATTATTACTGTTCTTCCTTCTATAGTCCTTTTGTGGTTACTTTATGTTTTACATGTGTTAATGTAGCTTTATTATTTTATATTTGCCAGCAACTCTGCCTGATGCCTGTATTTACTTGATGATCATAGTCCTCATTCGTGCATCTCTTTACAGGTGAGGTCAAAGCTTAGTACATTTGGAGGATTTGGTGGGACAACTGAAGTAACTTGTGGTGGTAATGCTCTGAAGTTCTATGCTTCAGTACGCCTAAACATAAGAAAGGTGGGGCTCATAAAGAAGGGGGAAGAGGTACGACACTATTTTTCTTTGCTTGTGAATTTAGACTTGCACCTGAAGATGGCACTTTGTTATCGTAAAAAGGGATGGGGCCAGTTTTAAGTAGACATGTGTAGTATCTATGTGCCACCGGCATGAAATGAGTGGCTAGTTTGGCTTTCAAGTTTCACCAAATGGTGAATGGTTGGGGTGACTGGGGCTTTTATGTCTCGGGTTCAAGTCTGCGAAACACTTGCATTTCTTGTTTCAGTGATTTTCATCATTCTGTTTTCTTGGTTTAATTTTGTTGTTTTTGCAGACTTTGGGAACTCAAGTCCAAGTGAAGATTGTAAAGAACAAACTTGCACCTCCATTCAAAACGGTCCTATTTGATCTTGAGTTTGGCAAGGGAATATGTCGCGAAACAGAGCTCATAGAATTGGGTGTAAAACACAAATTTATTGGCAGCAGGGGTGCTGGATATTATGACGTGGATGGCAAGACTTTACGTGGGAAGGATGTTCTTAAAGAGTTTCTAGCTGAAAATGATGTCGTACGGGAAGAACTTATGGCAAAACTGAAGGAGAAGCTACTTGATGTCCACAAAGATAAAGAACCGACAGAGGCTACTGATGAAGAACCTGTCGAACAAGTCATTTTACCTGATTCTACTGATGAGGAAGCAGTTACTGCAGTAGAAGCATAATATGCAAATACATTAGACTGAAGGCTGTCCTGCTAGATTCTGTGACATGATCCAGTTTTCTAAGGGATCCTACGGTTCCCCATTTTCTGCAATCTGCAGGTCGAGGGTTATTGGAGAGCACAAATGGATGGGGGAGGGATGGAAAGGCGGTTTCTTGATTATCATTTACATATTGCTTTTAAGTGATGGCCTTGCAAAGTCAAATATATCAATTGATGTATATTATGGGGTAGAGCAGGTGATAGTTTTGTTAGCTTCGAGAGTAGTTTGAGAGCGGAACCAACTTCATGTGTGTTGATGAAAAAGCCGGAAAATTTGTTGTTTGTCCCTTTGGAATTTATATTACATTACAGGAGCAAAAACAAGAATTGAAATTCTGGAATATAAGGAAAAAAAATGTAGGTTATGTACTAAAATGATAAAAATGGCGATTGCATTGATAATTATAAATATAATTTTTTAATTCATTTAAATATTTATAAACTTGTTCTGTGTGCATTTATTCTATCACTTCCTAAAATATGCTCACGACAAGTGATGGCGGCGTATGATGAGGATGATGGATGATTCGATGGCCATGCAGGGTTGCATTGTCCAATCTCTACATTACATTGTGAAGGGAAACAGTTTCCCCCCGACAACATGAGGTGCATTAAATTAGCTAAACGACATGGACTAGCGCACGTCTATTACTTGAATGACTTGTCGTTTATTGTTGTGTCCTTTTGAACGGCTGAGTGCCGTTCCTTTTCGCCGGTGATTGTTCGTCACATATAGTTCTTTGGTAGGCTTGATCCATTTACCCTACTTATTGACTACTTCCATCATTTGCATGCCCAGATCCGCTCCACGACGAATCCGTTTTCTGGGCTTCGCGGGTTATTTAAAACGGTGCGATTAAGCAGTCATTATCACGAGTTGTCAAGCAAATATGGGGTCCGGAATCATCTATTGTGCTCTTTTTCTTCTGTGTATTATAGCGACTTAAATTTCCTCATGTTCACAGCCTAAGTCAATTGGAGTGATTTGAAAAGAAAAAATACTTTTGAATGTGAGTCAGTAGATGAAATTAGGCTCTGCAATTTGTTTTCTGAATAATCTCGTAAACAAGATTGATAATTTCTTAGAAGTTCAGTGACTCTTCAATTGATGGTCAACATTGTTCACAAATAAGTAGAGGTCAGTCAACTCAAATTTTTTAAGAAAGGTTGATGCACAGTTATTTTTCAATTATTATGATTGTATGCTCTTTTCAGTGTGGTCTTTTTTTGCGCAAATTCAAGAAGCTGCCCTCCTGACATCACCACTTTGGTGGAAACAGGACAAGCAACAAATCAGGTTATGCTCCTGTCTCTCCAATTTCCTTTGTTAGCTACGGGCGTAGAGAATTTATCCATGGATTCTGTTGTTCCCTTGATAGGCATTGTTTGCAGTTCATGCAAAAGTATAGCTACAAGGATAAGTGATGTTGTTAATTTGAATCGCCGAGTTCATTCTCTCACAATTGCACTGACCGAAGGGATGACTTAAAGAAAGAGGGATCGTGCTGAATTGGAGGGATTGACTTGCACAACCCGAGTCAAAGGATGTCTAGAAAGACTAGAAGAAGTTGAAACTGAAGCAAACTTGAACACAGCTGATCTCAGACACAGAAATCAATCCTTTGGGTGCTTTCTTGCAAATTCTTGTTTAAAATACAAGCTGAGCTAGAAAGTTTCAAAATTGAAAACCAAAATTGATCAAACTTATAGAGAAATCAAATTTCAATGTTGTCGTAGCAGATGTGTTGGTTCCTGAAGCAGTTCAGGAGATTCGTAGTAGGCCTGCGGTTGGTCTAAATATGATGTTGGAGCGTGTTTAACAATTTCTTGCTGAAGAGGAAGTTGGAACTATTGGAATTTATTGCATGGGAGGTGTATGAAAGACAACCCTCTTGAAGATTATTAACAATGAGTTTCTTACAAAATCAAACCATTATGATATTGTGATGTGGGCTGTGGTGTCAAAGGATTTTGTTGCTGAAAAGATCCAACAAGCTGTTGGGGCCAGTCTAGGCTTATCTTGGGAAGAGACTGAAAGTCAGGAACAACGGGCATTGAAAATACATAGGGCTATGAGAAGGAAAAAGTTTCTCCTCTTATTTGATGATGGGTGGCAAGCGATTGATATTCAAAACATTGGAATTCCTCTGCCGCACAAGGGAAACAAATGCAAGGTAATTTTTACAACACGTTCATTGGATGTCTGCAGTGACATGGATGCTCATCAGAAGCTGAAACTGGAATTCTTGGGGGAGGATGACTCATGGCAGCTCTTCTGTGACAAGGTAGGAGGAAGAAGATTTTGGAGTTGCAGCCTATTCGATCTTATGCTGAGACAATTGTCAGAAAATGTGGAGGCCTGCCGCTAGCCTTAATCACCATTGGAAAAGTCATGGCAAATAAAGATACTGAAGAAGAATGGAAGTATGCAATGGAGGTATTAAATAAGTCTCCATCTGAACTTCGAGGTATAGAAGATGTATGTACTCTACTAAAATTCACCTATGACAATTTCGAGACTGATACATTGAGATCATGCTTCTTATATTGTTCTCTCTATCCTGAAGGCTACGCTATTGATAAAGAGCAGCTAATAGAATACTTGATAGGGGAAGGGTTTCTAGACGACTCTCACAATAGTAATGTGCATAATAAAGGACATGCTATGATTGGATCTTTGAAAGTTGCATGCCTATTAGAAACAGGTGATCAAGAGAAAACCCAAGTAAAGATGCACGACGTTGTTAGAAGTTTTGCCTTGTGGATAGCAAATGAAAGTGAATTAAACAACTGCCTATTTCTAGTAGAGGCTCATACAGGGCTGTCTACAGCCCCAGAAGCTGAAATGTGGAGGGGGGCGCAAAGAGTTTCCATTGATGAACAATGGAATGACAACACTAGAAGAGGCCCCTGAAAGCACCAATTTATTAACGTTGCTGCTACAGTATAACAGTGGCCTAAGCAAAATCCCAGATGCATTTTACCAGTTTATGCCTTCTCTAAAAGTTCTGGATTTGTCATTTACCAGTCTTAGAGAGATACCTTCCTGTATCAATAAATTAGTTGAGTTACAACACCTTGATTTGTCGGGAACAAAGATAACTGCGTTGCCTGAACAGCTTGGAGATCTGGCAAAGTTGAAGAATTTAGATCTACAACTGTCTGTCTCAGACCTTCTGCATTATCAACTTATATTACAAGTATGGAGGTCGGGAGGATCATAATTCTGAAGGTGCGAATGAAGCTGGGTTTGCTGACTTGGAATGCTTGAAGCACCTGACAACACTTGGTATCACTGCTAATGAATTAGAGACCATGAAAAGGCTTGATAATTTCAGTAGTTTACTTAAATGCGTACGGTATTTGTACATAAAAGAGTGCGCAGGTTTTTTTTATTTACAAATATCATCAAAATCCAATTTTGGCAGAAGGTTGAGAAGGCTTAGCATCAATAACTGCTATGACTTGAAGTACTTGGCAATTGATAAAGAGGCCGGGGACAGCTGGCTTCCTAGCCTGGAAGTTCTTGCTCTGCATGGCTTTTCCAGCTTAATAATTGTCTGGAAGAATCTTCTAACTCGAGAATACCTGGGAAATCTTCGTTCTGTAAATATTTGGCATTGTCATAAGTTGAAGAACGTTTCATGGGTTTTACAAATTCCAAAGCTGGAAGTTATTTACCTGATGTACTGCGAAGAAATGGAAGAAATCATCAGCAGGGAGGTCATACCAAGAGAAGATTCAAAGGAATTTTCAAGCCTTAGAACTCTTTCAATCCGAAACCTTCCAAATCTGAGGAGTATAACTCAATGGGCATTTTCTTTTCCATTCCTATAAAGCATTGCTGTGATTGATTGTCCAAAGTTGAAAAAGCTACCGATCAAAATTCATAGTGTCTCATCTTTGCCGACATCGTATGGAAGCAAGGAATAGTGGGATGGACTTGAGTGGAATGAAAGCATCAGTGGACCTGCTATACTTCCAAAGTTCATGTCCATCTGAAACAAATACAGTTGTGGTTTTTAAAGGTATGTCTTATTTTAGCTGAAAAGAACTTCAATATTGCTGTAATTATTAGTCAAGTAAAATCTCATATTGTTTGAAGTTCACTAAATGTTAATATTACTGAAGATTTTAGTTCAGCTATCCTGTTTTTCATGCAATTGCTTCTGCTTGCCATGTTCCTCTAAGCCTCAGGTAAATAACTAACCATGGTACTGAGAAGTTGAATAATCCAACCAGAAATGCCATGCATGTTTATGTGTAGAATATAGATGACAAATATTCTGCTCTGAATTGGGTCCTAAAGAGAGGGAACATGTACAGTTTACTGGTGGCTATTCATCTAGAAAAGCACTTGTTTAATACATCCTTAATTATAAGGCATTTGATGCATTTCTATAGGCCACGTATGGTGCTCCTTGTCATAAACCAACAGGTTTAAACAATTATTATCATATAATTACCAGAATCTTATTACTCTAGAGCTATATCCTCTTCGCACCTGACCTGATGGTGATGAGGAGAGTGGTTTTTGCAAGTACATTTTAGTTAGCAATTATTCCTTAAATCTAAGCATATCATATCCTAGACAGAAAACAACAACAACAATCCACTGGAAAAGGGAGGTTGATGTCATTCTTTCTGTGAGCAATTTCAATGGTTCTTGGCACAGTTATTTTATTTAATTAACATAAAAGCATATATCCTTTGTATCACTTTCTGGCTTTGGTAAATCTAAATTAACTGTGTCATTTTGATTTTGTCACACAAAGATTGGTTTCATAAGCACAATGAGTAAGTAATTGTTGCTTTTCTGTTATTCTTTCAATTGTTTGGTTGCTTTACTTAATAAAGAAAACCATTATTGAACAACTTGGATTCCATCTTTGCGAGCATAAGCCTTATATATTGAAAAGATCAACTGACTCTAATTCGTCTAATTAAGATAATTAAAACTATTACATGATAAGGTTTAATAATTAACTAACTAATCAAATTTATTGGATTCTCATAATCACTTTCTTTGTATAAAAGCAAATAATCTGAATTGTCTTTGACTTGGGATACAATTCTAATACTTCATGAAAAGCATATTATGATTAAAATTAAGCAACATGGTGATGGAGGCTGTTATATTATCCACAAATCAACCCTATTCCTAATTATCTAATATCGAAAGCATGAAACTCGGTGTTTTCGATTAGAACGAAAAGTTCGAGTCAATTTTAATTTAATTTTTTATCAATTTAGTTTTTATATATTCAGTTTCAATTATATGGGCGGTCAGTCGTTCATCAAAATTAAAGGGTTTTTTTTTTTTTTTTTAACTTTTTAATATGATAAGTGGGATAACGAATAAGTTCTCACACAACATATTAAGTTTTTCCAAAGTAAATTACAATATGAAAAGTGTGGAATTAAATTAAAGCATGAAATTAATTTAATACGTTTATACCAAAGTATGTTCTCATGGATGATGTAATCCTATTCTATCTCACCTCCTATAAAATCCCTTACAAACAAACATTTCTTACAATCAAACATTTCGTTAGGCTTTGTTTCCTCGTACATACATTAAATTCCAAGGCTATGTAGCTTACATTTTTAGGAATTTAGGGTTTTGAATCACATGGAAGAAATATGTTACGTGTATATGCAAGTCATCAAGTTAAGTATGGAGGGTGACAGAAGAGAGTGAGCACACATGGTTTTCTTGCATTCAAACTTCATGCTCGTAGCTCTGCGTGCTCACCCTCTATCTGTCACCCACCTCTTTCTCTCTCTATATATGTTCAGTTTCTTGCCATTTTTGGAGATCTTCAATAGTTTTATTACTTGTTGATTTCAAATGTATGTAACAATTCTACTTTTCCACATTAAAATATACCCTTGCTGTTAATTATTATTTTTAAAATTAATTATCAAATAATGTTAGATTAAATTCAACATTATATTTTTTTTAAGTGAACTTTGATTTGGATATGAAATGCAATTACATATTATTGACATAAAAGTAAAAGGGCTTCCAAAATATTTTTGTTTACTAAAATTCCCATTTCACAAAAACATTAATAAAAATAATACTATTTAGTAGTTACATTCTAATGGTGCAAGAGAATAACAGACATAATTTAATAATTAATAATTAATTATCATTTTAAAAAATATCTTTTTTAATTATGTAAAAAATATTAATATTCTTATTTATATCAAATGGATTTTTTTTTTTTAATTTATTTTGTATGTGCATGGACTGTAAACATGATGGACTATCTATGATAAGTTTTGGAAAAAAATAAAATAAAACGAACAGAAAGTCAAAGTCCACTCCCCAGTCTTTTCATCCTCAGCTCCGAATTTCAATTCTGTGCTTACCATCGAAGAAATGAATTAGTAGATGCTAGCGGTGGTTATGCGCCGGAGATGTTGTCTGTGGCGGTTGCTGTGAACGGCGGTAAAGGTGTCGGAGGAAAGGGAAGCCGAAGAGCCGTTCGCTGGGCAGTAGAGAATTTAGTGCCCAAAGCCAATCGGTTCATCTTAGTCCACGTCATTCCGGCCATCACTTTTATACCTACTCCTTGTCTCTTTCTTTTTGTGCTTCTTTTTGGTGGATTTGAACCTTTTTTTTTTTTAATCAATCGGACTGATTGCTTTTTATTAACTAAAAGAATTAACTTTCGTGTTCTTTGCCTCTTTAAAGCTGGAAATCGTTTGCCCGTTGAAGAAGTGGACGAGAATCTGGTGGCACTATACGTGCAGGAAGCGAAAGCGAAGTTCGAAGAAATCTTCATATCCTTTAAAAAGCTATGCAAGACTCAAAAGGTTCTGGGTTTTAGTCTGTTCTCTCTTTGAAGCTGAGGTTCTGTTAAAATTCTGAATTTTGTGATTCAAGTTTGTAATTTTAATCCAATCATTCTTGTAGATGGAAACTCTGGTGCTAGAGGGTGACAATCCTGCAATCACGCTCTTAAAATTTGTTTCACAATCAGGGATTAACAGTTTAGTAATGGGTTCTTGGTCTCCCAATTGTATAATCAGGTTGTTGCTATACACATCTTTCATTCTTGTTTTCCTTGTGTCCAGTGTAATTCAATAGTTAGAGGAGGATGATGTGTCTGTTTTTGAATTCAATAATTACATCATATTTTTATTTAGGAAGATAAGGGGAGCAGGGGTACCAATAACTGTGCTGAATGGTGCTCCAGAGACATGCAATATTCAAGTTGTATGTGAACACAAGATCATCACAAAGTCAGGAAATTCCTCTTCCATTACTGGTATGTTTCAAGTTCTCGCTTTTATGGTCGAATATGAGTTTAGTGTTACATCTTATTGTCTCTTCTTTTGCAGGTACCAGCCGTAGGCACTGGGTGTTTGCTAAAAGAGGTTATACAAAAGGTTCTGGCAGCATCAATAATTTAGCGTTTGAGCCTGAGGTTTATTCTTCCCCTGTAGAATCCAAACTTCAGAAATTCTTTGGAGCATCATCAGTGTCTGAGTCTGACTTTAGTCTCCCAGAACCTCAAGCGTTTGAACACAGGGATTCTTCTATAAATGCTGCTGTAGATGTAGACAGGACTTTTCAGGAATTGGGAGATGACCCTCTAACTGTTAGTACTCAGAGTCAGACATTTGATTCCATTGCTTCAACAAAAACTGACTGGGTAAATTTTATTTTTTTTTTAAATTGTTTTCTTCACTTATATAATTAAGGTGGTGTTTTGAGGAATTTTCAAATGTAAATTTTTCCCTTTATGCAGTCATATGTACGGGCTGAAATAGAACGGTTACAGCTAGAATTACGAAATACAGTTGCCATGTATAGAAGAGCTTGTGAAGAGCTGGTGCACACTCAAAGCGAGGTGTTCTTCAATAATCATATAGCATTCTGTACTTTGTAAAATTGCAAATAAATTTTTTTGCTTTCTTCTCATTTCAAGATAATTCAGCAGGAAAACCATGGAAAAAACAATGTAAATTAATGTTTCAGACCATCTGCTAGATTTTGACCACATTCAGGAAATCGGGACTAAAATTAATGGTGTCAAATAGATATTCTACGTATCGCCTGGACTTATTCTACTAAATGTGTAAAAATAAACTGGAGGGCATAAATTATTTGGGATGGCCCCTGCGAAGAAAGTTATCTTCTATCTCCGCAACCTTACTTCTTATTTTGTTGCTTTGATTTTTTTAGGTCAAATTAGTTTCATCTGAGTTTGTTGAGGAAGCAAGAAGAGTGAATGCTGCCCTACAAAGAGAAGAAACTTTGAGAAAAATTGCTGCTGAAGAGAAAGGAAGGTATTTACAAGCCAAGACAGAGGTAGAGGAGGCAAAAAATTTACTTGCTAAAGAAGCTTACGAAAGGCAGATGGCTGAGCTTAGGGCCGACAAAGAGTCGTTAGAGAAACAGAAAATTGTTGCTGCAATCTTGGTGAGTGATAGGAGGTATAAAAAGTACACTATGGATGAAATAGAGTTGGCAACAGATTGCTTCTCTGAGAGTAATGTGATTGGTGAAGGAGGGTATGGAAAAGTATACAAATGCAATCTTGATCACACCCCAGTAGCCGTGAAGGTTCTTAGACATGATGGAGTTAACAAGAAAGAGGATTTCTTGAGAGAGGTAATTCATAGCGTGAACCGTCTCCAATTTTCCTAGTAACTATAGTACAAAACTCTGTTTTCTTTTCTTAATTTTTTTTCTTACGAGTTGCAAGAATTTAAACAGGAGGCTCTTACTAGTGAGAATATTTCCCTAACACCACTACCATGAGTCCCAACGAATTCTATTTCTCTGTATCATCATGAAGCGCTGGTCGTTATATGATATTTAATATTAATGCCAAACTGCAAATTATCTATCATTCTGAAATGCTTTAAGAAGCCCCAATTTGTTGCTGCAATCACGATATTCTTCACTGATCTTTTGCAGGTTGAAGTTCTTAGCCAGTTACACCATCCGCATTTGGTTTTGCTGCTCGGAGCTTGCCCTGAGAATGGTTGTCTGGTATATGAGTACTTGGAGAATGGAAGCTTAGACGAATGTATCTTCCGCCGAAATGGAAAACCGCCTCTTCCTTGGTTTGTCCGTTTCAGGATAGTTTTTGAAGTGGCTTGCGGACTTGCATTCTTACACAACTCAAAGCCAGCGCCCATAGTCCATCGGGATCTAAAACCGGGTAATATATTGTTAGACAGGAATTATGTGAGCAAAATTGGAGATGTTGGGCTGGCAAAACTCATTACAGATGTTGTACCTGACGACATCACAGAGTATCGAGACTCTATTCTTGCTGGTACTCTCTACTACATGGATCCTGAATACCACAGAACTGGGACCATCCGACCAAAATCAGATCTATATGCTTTTGGAATTATAATTCTCCAATTATTAACCGCTCGGCATCCTAATGGTCTTATATTGACTGTTGAAAATGCAATAATAAATGGTCAGTTTGCCGACATTCTGGATAAATCAGTTACAGATTGGCCACTTCTTGAAGCCGAGGAGCTAGCTCAAATTGCATTGAAGTGCTCAAAACTTAGATGCAGGGATAGACCAGATCTTGATACTGAAGTTCTGCCAGTCCTGAGAAGACTTATGGATATTGCGGATGCTAGCTTAAAGTTGGAAAGAAGCAATATCTACGCACCGAGTTACTATTTTTGTCCCATCCTTCAGGTAACAAGTCATGTTTCACAAGACAAAATTAGCTAAAAGAATTTCTTTCTATGTTGTAGTTCTATGTACTAAGCACACACCGATGTTACTTCATGCAGGAAATAATGCATGAACCGTACATTGCTGCTGATGGTTTTACATACGAGCACAGAGCAATTAAAGCATGGCTTGACAGACACAGGGTATCACCAGTGACAAAGCTGAGGCTTCAGCATTCTATATTAACTCCAAATAACACGTTGCGTTCAGCTATACAGGAGTGGAGGTCACGCCTTCATTTGCAAGTGCCATAAAGATACTTGACCATAGCCATTCAGCAACTCACCAGCAGGGGAAAAGACAACAAAACTAATTTGGCACACACAGTTAGTTATAACTTGTGATCCTCTATATTGCATTGATACATAAATCCATGTCTATGTACATCTAATATTTGTGATCTGTATACATTTTTTTGGAGTCTAAAGAAGGACAAAGACCAAAGCCTTTCATTTTTTTCAAATTTCTAGCTATGGATAGTAAAATATGTCAGTTATCCACTTGAGTGAATTCAAGAGCATTTGCATCTGGATCTCGCGTAAAGATTGCAGGCCTGCCAGACTTGCTAAGCGTATAGGGAATACCTGCAAAATAAAAAACATTACAAGAAAAGGCATTTCTTCAGTAAGCAGACACCTGTTTGCAAAATATACTATTTGATTTCTGACTTCATTAGGTAAATCGCAGAGCTAAATGTATTTCAGGCACGTTCTTAGGAAAAACCTTGTTTCATTTTCATTTGCGGGGAAGAGAAGTGTACCAGCTTTATCAAGGATTGCTTTCAGCTTAGACACATCACGAATAGCAATGCAAGTATGTCGATCTCGGCCACCATGTTGAGGTCGTCCAGTTAAGGGGTCGGGATTTGGAAGCTCCATCAAATGAATCATTTCAGAACCCACCCACAGCCAAGTGCCCCTATAGGGAAGCTTATCATGCGGCCTTGCCTCATTTATTTCAAGACCTATTTGCAAATTGAAAAGTAGTTTGTAATCCTTGTCATTATTTTCTCTTATATCAAGAGATATAAAACAAAAGAAAAGAAAAGAAAAGAAAAAACAAGATTTATTAAGGTTTATTGGCATTAGCAAGGAAAAAGACGTACCTAAAATGCCCTGATAAAATTCAAGTGACCTTTCAAGGTTTTCACAAAGCACTCCAACATGGTGAATACTAACAACTCCATAATCTGCAACAATACCAATAAATTACTAGAAGAAACTTTATACCCAAAAAGGAATAACAGTTAGCAATTTTGTTCTTGAACTTATTTTAAATATGACGCATCTCATCATAAAAGGTCATATATGTACACAAATATGCTCTCACGTGAAGAAATGAGGGTATGGAAATGCATTCATCTCTATTATGGAGCTTATACAATCGAAAGGTACATGCAATCCACTAAACACATTTTTGATAATCACAGTCACTCCTTGGTACATTTACTCAAAGCTTGTTTACATGTTCAACATGATATAGTGCACATAATAAGCAACTGAACCAATATTAAATGAAAGGAAGATAACATAATTTAAGTTACGGTTGAAAATTTGAACAAGATAAGCAGAATGGCCTGTTGAATTTCCAAATATCCAACTCGTTTTCTCTTCATAGTTTGAAGGAGAAGATTCTATCCAAACATTAGGAGGGAGGTCAATTTATGAAATGATTCAGAAAGTTGTATTGTATCGAAGTGACATTCAAAAATTGGCTTCAACAAGGTGTATTCTGTGTATTTGTTCTAATCAAAATCTATTATAGCTTAAAAATAGAAAGAGAAATAACTAGTTATCTAGTAAAGTGCAAAACCAGGAGAAGAAATTACCAATCTTCTCATTGACACTGGTTGATTCTTTTTCAGCTACATTTGATTCAACAGACAACTTGGCTTTTGTCTTGAAAGAAAGCCCATGAAACCTATCACTGCCAACAATATTCTGATAAAAACGTGAAATTGAGTTCGTAGATATTGGTCTAGCACGAAGACGATTCGCCTGTAACAAACAAAATTGTTAAAAAATGGGCAACAAATATGATTAATTACATTAGACAAATTACATGCAGAACCAAATTTGAATCAAATGCACTATTAAGAAGCTATTTCCAGTTTAGGCAAATAATTAACTAGCCAGAAAAACCCTAAATCATCATTATTCATCAATACTCTTGAGGTAATTGATAATTACACTATAAATTGATATAAATATGGGATAATTGATAATATTACCTTGTGTTGTACAGAAATGGCGGCAGATGAACTTACAAGAGTAGCCATGGAAAAGAGTGATTTGTGTATGGTGATAGTTGCTTCTTGTATTTTTGGAACCCCAACAGTCTTAACCACCACTTCCTTTTCCTGCTAAATTTCTGGGCCACAGATAAAGCAAATAAACAAAGACCACTACTTCTGAAGTTCCGGTTCAGGTTGTGTCCGTAAATTGGGATGAAACGCGGGCGAAATGTGTAAATAAATTATTTTGAGGGATATGAATTAAGTTAATTTAGATCTATAGAATTTAGTTAATGAAATTTATTAAATTTAATTGGTGGAAAAATTATCAATTCTATCGAAATTTATATCTCATCAGACATGTAACCAAATAATAGGATATTGATTTTATAATATAATTTTTTTTTTATATTATAAAAATTTTGTGCAATTTATGAATTTCACATTTTATTCATCTAAACCATCATTTATTTTATGTTAAATCATATTTTATTTTTAAAAAAAAAAATCTTTTTGCAAACGTTGATTAATCAACATACATATTTTAATAACTTAGGTATTGTTAAACCATATTTTATTAAAAGAATAAATATTCTAAAACATAGAAAAAATATTGTTGCAACGTTGACTAAAAAATAATGTGAATGCATTGGACCTATCAAAAATAAAATAAAACAAGGTCGATCCAAATTCTATAAAAGAAAAAAAAAATCCACATGAAAAATCAGTTTTACTAAAGTCAGAATCGTACTAGAAAAAGTGTTTACTAAATTGCTACTAATGCTTATTAGGTAAATAATGAGTTTTATTTTTTATAAGGGACCGATCGGTCCATTATTTGTATTGGAAAAAATAAAATTATAGTTGAATTACACGGTATTGTTGAATTATTTCATATGGTTCCAAATTAGTCAACCCTCGACAATAATGCATTCGTTTACTTAGTAAAGTGAAACAAATAATTAGAAACAACAGCGAAGCCAGTCCATGATTTTGAGTTCTGACCAATAACAAAGTATCTAATTGCATTCCTATAGTCTTTGTAATAAACCCCCCAAAAAATGGAAAACACATATTTGAGCTTCTTAATTTATTTAATTTTAAATTTTTAAAATTTTAAAATTTGAACTCTTTATTACAATCATTGCAAGATACGAAATTTTTGTCTTTTAGATTAAATAATTATATTTAAAAATTTGTATTATTATATATTTTTAAACAAGTATATTTCCAATGACTTTTTCTAACATTTCAATCTTATTAAAACGGAAAAGATCAATTTTTGACACGTAAGATTTTTTTTTTTTTTTTTTGCCCCCTTAGAATGTCGATACTCAATAGGTGTAGATCTCCTTGACGTTGAGGGATCATCTCGATTGCATTTATGAGGATTTTGAATAAACCATCTTAGTCACTTCAATTGTTGTTACATGTAATGTCCCGAAATATCTCAAGTTCACGAAAATGATAAAAAAATAAAATAAATTAAAAATAAATGATAACAACATTCAAATCATAAAAATAGTTGACTCAACCAATGAGAAACACACATCTGGAAAAGGCCAACTTATGACAAGGAAATATCATACCCCTCCATTGACTATTTGGATAAGGGTCCACTCATTATCCTACTCGTATGTTGTAATTATACGAAACCCACTTGCAATTACTTGTAAGTATTTATTTAAAGTTAGAAATATTAAGTAGTATAATGTTGGTTGTTAGAGTAATGGTATAATTGTTTAAATAAACTAATATACGAAATAAGAAGATATTTTGTCTGTATCAATCATATCAAACACAATAATTAAAATAAATATATGTATAATTTATTTTATTAGCAAATAATTATATTTTTATATGAATATCATATTTAAATCAAGATTTATTTTTTATTAAATTTTTTTAAATAATAAATATAAAAAAATATAAAAAATATATTTTAATATATACGATAGATAAAGAGTTTGTTTGGTTTCTATTAATAAATAATATCAATTAAGTTAATAACTAAGTAGTGAGAGTGATATCAGAACCCGAACAAAGATATATCTAAACAGAGATACGTCCAAGTAGAAATATGACTAAACAATATTTAAATTTTATAACGCTCAATAAATGATTGATCAAAAGAGGCCATTAAAAGATATTAAAAGCAAAAAATTTGACCTCATATTTATGATTAAATTTTATCTATTTCAGTTACAATTGAAATTGTATTATATAAAGTGAATGTAATAAAAAACGGAACACATGATATTCTTTATTCTATATATTAATAGCATATTAAAAATTACACTCCTCAATATCTACTAATAATCCACTATTATTTACCATAACAAGGATAACATACATATGGGTTTATAAAATTATATTTTAGTTCTTTAATTAAAATTATAAAATTATATTCACTTTTCCCTGTTGGGTTTTTAATTAAAAAAATTATTTTAATTATATAGATTATAGTTAGTTTTTAAAAATAGAGGGACGAAATTGTTATTATGATATGAAATAAAAAATTTAAACATTGAAATGTATTTTACCTTTTAGGACGATTATCCATTTACCGCTGGCTTGTCGTAGCTGCAATAAGCAGACCAAATAATCTGTAATAAAGGCAAATATATATTTGTGATTTTACAGTCATAACCTTAAATTCGTTTTCAAATAGCTCTTTCCCTTCACCTTCCCCATTCACATTTTACGAAGCTTCCAGACACACTGCCCTTTTCTGCAACGTGTGTCTTGTAAAACAAAAAAAGAAATTCCAAAACCATCACCCATAAAACCATACAAATCCAATCCCCAACCGCGTAAAAACCTTAACATATAATAATACTCCAAAAGAAGTCTTAAGTCACCGTCCAATGAGTCCCCTCCTCCGCGTCCACATTATCCCACACGCTTCCTTTCCCTCTCTTCTTACCAGTTACCCAGTACCACCACCTCGCTTGTATATAATATCAAATTACTCCCCAATTCCCATTCAATAACCAGCTCTGTTCTTCCAATCTGAAAACCATTTGCGAGTTCACATCTTTCCTCTCAGGCATTTTTTCAAACACTTTTTTCTTGCTTTCACTTTGATGGAAATCTCATCTTTCCCATTTCTTAATCAGGACGAGATTTCACTTTTCTATAGTCTTTTTCAGGACATGGATACTAGTGCTACTGGTACTGGTGCTTTTGGTGTGAACAATGATTTAAAGAAGAGGAAGAGAAAGGGTGACGAGGAAGATGGAGATGGTAATAAGGACCCATTTCAACAACATGATAAGCAAGATGATTTGAAGAAGAGTGCAATGAGAGACATACTTGCTTCTCTTTTGATGTTGGATGAGGAGGAGAAGGAAGAACAACAGCAGTGGGTTATTGATTCTCAACAAGATAAAACCCTTTTCGATTCTAATTACAAGCGAAAGCTTGAAGTTATGAATGATTATAGTTCTCAGCTCCAGAACCATTATACTGATTTGGATGAAATGGATCATTCTAGAACCAAACGGGCACGCCGTTCCGCTTCCACAGTTGCTGCGCTGGCCATTGAAAATGCGGCTTCTGGAGATTCTGCTCAGGTTAGTGGTGGTGGGGGCGCCGGTGGGTCAGGTCAGCATCGGCGGCTATGGGTGAAGGATAGGTCAAAGGACTGGTGGGAGAGGTGTAGCCATCCGGATTTTCCAGAAGAAGAATTCAAAAAAGCATTTCGAATGAGTAAGGCCACATTTGCTATGATATGCGATGAGCTGGATTCAGTTGTCACTAAAAAGAATACAATGTTAAGAGACGCCATTCCTGTTCGCCAGCGCGTGGCGGTTTGCATTTGGAGGCTAGCCACGGGTGAGCCTTTGAGACTTGTATCGAAAAGGTTTGGATTGGGGATCTCCACTTGTCATAAACTGGTTCTTGAGGTTTGCTCGGCTATAAGGAATGTGTTAATGCCCAAATTTCTTCAATGGCCTGATGAGGAGAGATTAAGGACGATTAAAAGTGAATATGAATCAATGTCAGGTATACCAAATGTTGGTGGCTCAATGTATACTACCCATATCCCAATTATCGCACCAAAGATTAGCGTGGCTGCTTATTTCAACAAGAGACACACTGAAAGGAATCAAAAGACTTCATATTCAATAACAGTTCAAGGAGTTGTTGATCCTAGAGGTGTTTTTACTGATGTTTGCATCGGCTGGCCTGGTTCAATGCCTGATGATCAGGTATTAGAGAAGTCTGCTTTGTACCAGAGGGGTAATAGAGGGGCTTTGAAGGATGTATGGATCGTTGGGAATTCTGGGTATCCTTTAATGGATTGGGTTCTTGTACCTTATACCCACCAAAACTTGACATGGACACAGCATGCTTTTAATGAGAAGATTGGCGAGGTTCAAAGGGTAGCCAAGGAAGCATTCGCAAGATTGAAAGGAAGGTGGTCTTGTTTACAGAAGAGAACTGAAGTTAAGCTCCAAGACTTGCCTGTTGTTCTTGGCGCTTGTTGTGTTTTGCATAACATCTGCGAGATGAGAAATGAGGAGATAGAGCCAGAGCTAAAATTTGATATTTTTGATGATGAGATGATTGCTGAAAATGGCTTGAGATCCGTTGGTGCTATTCAGGCCAGGGATCATATTGCTCATAATCTCTTGCATCATGGCCTTGCAGGCACTTCTTTTCTATAGTTATTAATTACTCGTTAGAGATAGCATATGATTTTGTAGGCTGGATATTTTGTTTTTGCTTTATTTTTTTTGCTATGGGTGGGTTGCATACTGTACTAATTTATAAGATTGTCAGATTTTTTGATGGGTCCATGTAAAATATTTATTTTGCCCATCTAAACAAATAAATGGATGCTTCTTTTTAGTTATTTTATCGTCTTTCATTGGATCAATTAGAGAGCTTCTGATAGAGATTCCAAACTTTTACATTCTTTTACATGAATCTTGTTTTCCCAGTTTGGTTGCCCATTTCAAAACAATCTGGTCCTAACATCACCATTTCGTAAAATTAGACCATGAAACAGGACAGCCCCATTTTGGGATGGTTCAATTTTCAACCTCCTTTTGTCCAAATCCCTTTTTTTTTTTTTTGAACTGTCTTTTGTCCAAATCTCGTTTGCAATCGTGTGATTGATGGCGTTGTTTCTCAGTACCCTAGCTAAGTAAACTGCCTGGCTCATGCTCATTGACTTGCCATCGTTACCATGTAGTGTTTTGGAATGTCTCGCCATTGATTGGGGAATAAGATATTTTGGAATGTCTCGCCATTGATTAGGGGAATAAGATAATCCAATTTTGCCAACTCATAGTCGTACGTACCCACCTTCCCTCCACGATAATTCGATTGCCAATTCTTGGTTGTGTTTTAAGTTTAAACTTAAATTTTAAACTAATCCACCTAATAAAAACAAGCTACAAAAGCGAAAACTATTTTTTTACAATCAATTCTTAATGATGGTTTAAAGATTAAATTACATTTAATCATTGCTAATTATCTATCTAACTGTTGGGTAGGTCATGAGGTGGGTTTTCTAATATCCATATCTACCACTACTCCATGCGGAGCGGATCATGCCTAGGTCTAGTTTTCAAATTTTTCTTTTTTTTTTTTTTTTGGGAAAAATATTCATAGGCGGAATGTAATAAGGTGATTAAACTTTTAGCCGTGACCAATATTAAAAAGTTAGCATTAATTAATTAACTACCTTGTCAACACCTCAGCTGAAATCAAATACGCATATACAGCTTAAAGCATCCATCCATCAGTAACTCGGTATGAATTTCGCGTATTACAGTTTCAATTATTGTAGGCCCCGAAATCCTTCAGCAAAATGAGTGCAGACTCCGAGCCGTTGATTATCTACGCAAAAATCCCAATTCTGGGTCCCATGCTGTTACCTAGGATTTGAGACCGTTAGATATTGCGATAATAAAGAGAGGAAAGCTGCAAATGGTAATAACTGTCAGTTGTGGTAGGGTCGGAATCGATCCGGCCGAGTATAATTCTACGTGTCAGACGGACAAGGCTCTGTGTTGAACTATAAAGCGAGAGAGGAAATTTGTCTTTTCTTCAGCCGTTGTTCGGCTTCGTCCCCTAGGTGCCAAGCCTCTCATAAATTGCCTTAGTCAGCCTGCTCCGTTGTCACAATTATCACAATCCAGGAGAAAGAGAGGGAGGAGGAGGTGTACTATGGAGAATAATAGCCATAAGGAAGAGGAGGAGAGGGAGGAGGAACACCAGGTGGGTCCCATGGCAGGGGAGGAGGAGGAGGAAGGAGCAGAGGTAGGGTCCAGCTTGACCCGGGAAAGGGTGGCTGCTGCCAAGCTTTACATTGAGAACCACTACAAGGCTCAGATGAAGCATATCCAACAGCGCAAAGAAAGGTTTCTGTTTCTCTTTACATATCTATTAATTTCCTTTTGATCAACCTTGGATGATCTCATTTTGCATTGCCGAAAACTTGAAAACTACTGCCGGGACATTTTTTAATTGAATTAGATTGGTTGTGTGTTTGTGTTTGTATATATTTTGTTAGTGCTGCTTTTTTTCTTTTTTTTTTGGGACAATTAATATATGCAGCTTGCCGTCAAACGTGTTTTTACTGATGAGAAAAATAAACATGGATGAAATTTTCTCAATTATTTTGATTCTGCTTTATTAGAAGACTAGTTCATTAACTGCATTATGCTTTTTTCTATATTTAATAGGGAAAATCCATATAAATGAAGACCTGCTCTTGGTTTTTCCATGCTGTTAATAAATCTTTCTTGTGTGTTTAGCAATCTATTTGATAGATATCATAGGTGAATTTAGTCCACTAAACAGATAATTAATTATTATAGGATGTAGTTATGGATCTTGGCATATTCCTTTCTGGCTTATTTTATTAATTACAGGCGCTCAGTGCTGGAAAAACAGTTGGCTACTTCTCATGTGTCTCAAGAGGAACAAGTTAATCGACTAAAGGACTTAGAGCGCAAAGAGACAGAATACATGCGACTGAAAAGGCACAAGATTTGTGTTGATGATTTTGACCTTTTGACCATCATAGGAAGAGGGGCTTTTGGAGAGGTTCGTTGTATGAATATAAATGATGCATGCCGGCTGCCATGTGATGTGTCATAATTTGTGTATTAATTGTTTTTACATTTGAAGAATTCCGAAGTTTTAAATTTTTGTCTATGTATTGCACAAGTTATCAGATCCATATTTAGTTTAATATGCTCTCATAGGTGGGAAGAGTTAAGGTCTAGGTATGAAAGGAAGGAGCAAGGAGCTTTCCTTGTTGGGTGAAGAAAGATTGCTGTGCAAACATCTTGCAAATGTTCACCATCACCATTGCCGACCTAATATCTTATTCCTCGTCTGGGGTCGTCATCAAGTGTAGAATTATTCTGTGCATACTTATACACTCCCATTTAATGTACTATGATTTCTAACTAAAACAAGTTTTACTCCTTTTTTTTCTTTTTGTTGTAAAAGCTTCTTTTAGAGAACTAATGGAGGTTAAGGAGTGGAAAAGAGTCTAGTGCTAGCATAGGTGGTGGCAGAGGTACAGTTTGGTGGTGTTGGCTCTATTAAAGCCTATTTTTATCCTGGACATCATGCAGATTTCATCCTTGATGTTGCTTTTTCCTTTTCTTGAATGATTCTTACTCTGCTTCTTCTCTTTCTTCTCTCTCCCACTTATTCCTCCCAAATCCTGTCGGTACAACTACAAATAGTTCTACTGGGCATTTGATATCATGGTAATGGTGGATTCTGCAGGTGAGGTTGTGTCGGGAGAAAAAATCTGGCGATATCTATGCCATGAAAAAATTGAAGAAGTCAGAAATGCTTATCAGGGGACAGGTGATACTTGAAACTATTGAAAGATTTTTCATATATTTCTTGGAATTTCATAATACACACTTTACTTTTCTTTCTCACTTCATATATATCAGGTAACTATGTTTCATAAGAGCTGATATGTACTCCTACTCTCTTCTTTAGAAGTTTAGATTCTACGCGTTATCTTACTTGTGTGCATTCCATGCTGTGTCTAAGCTTATTTGTTCTTCCTAACACTCAATGCTTGATAATGCCACCAGGAATCTTAAAAGAGATCATTGATGTGCAAAAGGTTTGTTGGATAAGCTGGACTGCCTGTACATAATGGATTCATAACCTGTACTGTTTGTGAACTTGAAAAGAAAACAAAGAAATGGCTATCATCATTGTGATATATGAAGCCACATTACAATTTAATATATGTAGATAGTGAAGAGCTTTCTGCTTGCAAAATACAGTTATATTATATGATTCCTGTCCTTAAATAGGAGTGCTTTATTTGAAGAACATTAGGTCCTTGAGTAACATTGTCATGAGAATGGTTGAATCAAGTGCACTGAGATGAGGAGATTTAACTGCAGCATTTTACTTCTATAGACAAGATGGAATAAATTAAGTTTAGATACTATGGGCATGTCATGAGAAGTTATATAACTGACGAAGGGGCAAAGTTCCCATGTTGTCAATATGACACGTTTAGTCTTAACATGCACTAATTTTGTGTATGCACTGTAGGTTGAACATGTTAAAGCTGAAAGGAATTTGCTTGCAGAAGTTTCCAGTCACTGCATTGTCAAACTCTATTACTCCTTTCAAGATGCTGAATTCTTGTATCTAATCATGGAATATCTACCTGGTGGTGACATTATGACTTTGTTAATGAGAGAAGAGACCTTGACTGAAACTGTGGCTAGATTTTATATTGCTCAAACTGTCCTGGCAATAGCATATATTCACGAACATCACTACATTCATAGGTGAGTACTTAGCAGCTCTTTTTTTAAAGAAGAATTAGAAAATGTATGAGAAACTGAAATATTTTGAACTGTGTTATATTTCTAGCTTGATCTTGTGAAGCTGCTGTTAATTTGACAACCATTTTTTTCCTCAGAGATATAAAACCTGATAACTTATTGCTGGACAAAAACGGCCATATAAAGCTTTCTGATTTTGGTCTTTGCAAGCCTCTTGATTGCTCAAATTTGTCTGCCATTAGTGAAGATGATGTACTTGATGATGAGAACTTGAAGGAATCAATGGATGTTGGCGGTCGATTTCCAGATGCAGGTGGACGGCGCTGGAAAAGCCCCCAAGAACAATTACAGCATTGGAAGATAAACAGGAGAAAATTGGTATACTATCAATCCTCTGTATCGTCTGGTTTTCTGTTATTTTTTTGCAATTTTAATTCCGGGGTTTAAATAATAACTTATATTTGCACATTCTAGATAATTTAACCAATTACATAGCTTAAAATTAAACACAATTTCATTCGAAACTCTGAAGCTTAAGGCACTTATGAAATCTAATATAGAAGTTTTCTAAAATGAGGCTGGATCATGCTCCCATATGGACATGCTGCATACGTGCTTATGGTCACGCTCGTGCATTTACACATGCAAATTCTCTGTTATTATTCATGTAGTTACTATTTATGCTGTTCTGCTGTAGAATTCACATTCTCATGAAAAAAAAAAAAATTATTCAATAAGTGATCTATCATATGTATCCCATGGAGAAATCTTTCAACACATGAATTTTACAAGAGGATGTGTCTTCTGTTTAAAATTTCCATCATTTATTGTTCTCTGTCTTTTAAAATTTTCTTCATTTTCAAGGTTCTTTGTTCTCCTTGCTTTAATCGTGGCAGGCATACTCCACAGTTGGCACACCTGACTATATTGCTCCAGAAGTATTGCTGAAGAAAGGATATTCAATGGAGTGCGATTGGTTAGTTTAGAATGAATTATACGCAACTCACTAAAATTAAGGGAAGGCTTTATTGCATTGTTGATTTTGTCTATAGTAAAGAATGGGAGGAATACATAAAATGAGAGTTGTAAACAATTATTCTTGTGTGGAAGGAGTGGAAATTAGGATGAAAGGAAATTAAGTTGGTGAAGAGAAAATCAAGGGAGGTATCCTCTCATTCTCCACTCAAATCTAAATAAAATAAGCGAAAATGATTTTGACCTCTTCCATTTTCCATCACTCTTCTATTCCTCCCATCTTTGTGTTCCAAAGATAGTATCAGAGTATAATAATGTGAGATATTTCATTTCATTAGTTCTGGCCTAATTTTCTGATTGCAGGTGGTCACTCGGTGCAATAATGTATGAGATGCTCGTTGGTTATCCTCCGTTCTACTCTGATGATCCTGTAACAACATGCAGAAAGGTTTACCTGCTACGCATTTATTCTCTTTTCATTGGATCATGTAATGTCTGATAAGCTTTAGTGTTATGCATTCATTCTGTAAAATGCTTTATGCTTTTCATGTATTTTCTGTCTGTCTCACTACCTTTTGGTAACATGCATGTCAATTGTAGTTGTACCTAAGCTTTGTTTCATTTACATTTAGCAGCATCATTTATTCAACATCAGCTTGTTGTTAGCATGACTGCAGATGAAATTGAAACATTTTTCAGAATTGATTTATCTTGGCACATTAAATAATTTGATGCATTCATTCTTCATGAAGTATCCTCGACTCAATAAGTTCTAATCACAAATTACTTTAAGGTCTCCTACATTAATCCTTTTCCTCTGCTATACCTTGTCTGGGTTATTTCCTCGTCATTTCCTAGTTGAAAAATGAAACCTTTTTTTTGATAAAAAATTATGGTCTTTTTAATGATAATAATTAAACTTTTGAGAGAAGGATATGTTATAGAAGTCTGAAAGAAACTTACCCTGTTATAATATTTGGCATTATGGTATTATGTTACTTGTTCTTCTGTACTCTTGTCAGATGCCTTTTTCCCCTTCATTCTTTTCCTTTTCAGCTTCTGTTTTTCCCTTTCTGGTTGTCTGTTTTCATTTCATCTAGCCTGATGACCGATATATCCAGATTGTGCACTGGAGAAATCACTTAAAATTTCCAGAGGAGGCAAGGCTCACACCTGAAGCAAAGGATCTAATCTGTAGGTTGCTTTGTGATGCTGAACATAGGCTTGGTACTCTTGGCGGGCACCAAATTAAAGTATTTTTTCATACTTACTGTATGTAGATGTCTTGCTTTTTATATTTTCTTTTCTCTTACTACTCTATTGTCACTGAATTTCATCAGGCTCATCCTTGGTTCAAAGATGTTGCGTGGGACAAACTTTATGAGATGGAGGCAGCATTTAAGCCACAGGTTGACGGGGATCTTGATACTCAAAACTTCATGAAATTTGATGAGGTGAGACACATTTGTTTATTCCTTAATTTTTGGGGAAGGCCATTTGCTGTGATTTGGTTAGGAAATTTAACTGAATGAATCCCATTATCTAGTTTGTTAACTTTAAAATAAGGAAAAATGATGAACCCAAACAAAATGGGAAAAGGGTGCTAGCTAACTTGCTACTGAAGTCCATTTGGGTTGTGCTCAAGTCTTGAGTCAAATCCTACCTTCTTTATGGTAAAACAGGGTTAGCTGAGTGGAGTTGAGTTTGATGGATGGATACAAGGATGTCTACCTCATTCAAAGAGGAATAATCTTTGTTAACAAATGTTAATATTTTTTGCAACAAATTAAATACTTGGAGGATGTTTTAAGCCACGACAATAATATAGATAACAAATGTTTACAGCTTATTGTTTGACTGATAAACAAATGAGACATTTTCCTTGTTGATAAAAAAGGTGAGCGATTTTCTTCTTCAATATGACTGTCCTTTCACTGCCATTGCAGAATGCATGACATGTATAGGCTTATAGCATTTGAGACATTTCAATTCTTTCTAATCAATTGTGAATATGCTTGTTTCTATTTCTTTCTATTGTTTTTGTATATGAAGCGGGGAGTTCTCTTTATTTTTCTCACTGTAACAAGTAACGCTATGAGTTCTGATATGGGATTAGATGACTCATAGGAAGCTCTCCAATACCATTTGGATTAGATTTGTACATTCATTTAAGATGATTTTTTTGGGGGTTGGGATCTTCATATGCATTAAATGAAGCTTTATTCTTCAAATAACATTGCTGTCTTTTATTCTCAACCTCTAGAGAAATAGTTGCAATACATAGGCTGGATGCTTGCCAGACCTTAATCATTCATTGTATAGTATGACATAATCAATCATTTGAACATGTGAATGATCATAAGTGCAATTTGTAACTTCTAGATAATATTCTTATGCACAACAAATACTTGTTTCCTTTTTCCATTAATGTGGATTTTTCTAGATTCTGTTGATGTTTAGTAAAATTTTATGAAATTGAATTTGTAACAGAGAATCTCATGATGTAGGTGGAACCTCCACTAACAAGAAGAGGATCAGGACCCATAAGGAAGGTATGTAGTTTTCTGCATTGATGGGTTGAAGAACTTTCTGATGGAATAGAACATAAGCCCCTTGTAACATTTTTGTTTGGTTTAGTCAATCTGATCAGCCATTAGATCTTTAATGTTGACATGCTCTTGGGAATTAGAAGCAAAGCATGTGTGACAGTTTCTAGAAAGATCAATCAAATAGCAGATAGGATGCCCCAACCCAAACACACACACAGGGAGATTGGGGCTGTAATGGTGGAAGCCATCTCAATCAATTCCTAAACTTTTCCCTTTATCATGTCATTCTATTTTTGTAGACATTTGAATCTATGAAAAATCATATACATCCCTCCAGAGTTATAATCTCTCTTACGTTAGGCTTTAATTTCACTTGCTCATGCAAATTATAAAGTTTCAGGATCCTTAATGTTTGCTTATTTACTATACTGTGACTTCATATCTTATTCACTTTCTGTGACTCTATTAACAGGCGCTGTTATCTCCTCAAGATCTTAGTTTTGTTGGTTACACGTACAGGAATTTTGATGCAATCAAAGGGTCACGTCATTCTTTTGGTATGAGAATTGGTTTATTTCAACTCGTATTTTAGCAATAACTATTGTTTATTTGATTTGCATTGGAAGGTTGAAATGAGACACATTTTGGTTTCTTTTAGATGGGATTTGCATGCTCTAATTTAGTTCTATGATTCCTAAAGATTTTAACTTCAGTGTGACGACAAAAGATTATTGCACTTGCAATTATTTTTGCATGTAGTTCTGATGGCCCTGCCTTCTGCATTTCCTTTCATGTGATGCAAGCAACATTTTCTTAATTTTTTCCAACTTTTGCAGATTTAAAGAGAAGCTCATCACGGTCATCAACTGACTCTTTTCTCAGTAATGAAAATCCATACACAATGTTAAATGGTTACTTTCTATGTGGATTAGTGATAATTAATACTCGGACAACCATAACAATATTTATATATTCATTTTAGGTGATTCTGCTGTGGACTACTATTCTAAAGACTTGCCTGATGAATCAGAACTTCGGAAGCTTGCTTCAATTGAATTCTCATCATTTAAACTCTCTGGAGGAACAGATGAAGGGCCTCTCTTGTGAAGTTGAAGGGTATACCTGCTTTTTTTTCCCCAGACAGGTTTATCCCTAATCTGCACCACAATTGAAGCTATCTGCATATTTTGTAAAACAATGTACAGTGCTGTTCGAGGAACCTCAGGTAAGCATATTTTCCTGTTGGGCTGGCCAAGTAAAAATTAGTTATGGCTACAATTCTGTATGTAAAAATAAAAATCACCAAGCTCGTGCAGAGGTCCCTGACTGCCCAGGTTGGCAGACTAAATATGCCTTCTCTTGTGGCTGGTAGGCCCTTCTCTCTTTCCATTTCCACCCCCCTCCCCCTTTTGGATAGTATAGGAAGCTGCAAAACGCTGCGCAGGCCGTTGCTGTATATTCTGAAATGCCACTGATTGCATGGGCTTTTGCTTTTGTGAATGAAACATGAAACAGAACTTTTTACTATTCTCCATTTTTTTTCTCTCTTTTTTAAATAATAAAATTACGGGAAAATGAGGAAAAAGCTTTTGTTGTTAAATTCAGTCAAAGTATGTTTGTTCTAACAGAGGTACATTCACATCTCAAATTGGATAGCCCTAAACCCAGCAGATACGAAAATTTTGCAGCGCTTGGTTTTCTGGACATTTCAGGTTATTCGCTTTCACATTATAAGTGGGCCTACTGCCTACATATGGATGGTCTGCCGATATAAATTGGGCTGCTATAAGTATGACTAATTCCATACTCGCGAGTGGCAATATTACAGCTCAAAAAGGAAAGCCGGTTGCTAATCTGAGCTTCAGGCAAGCTTAATAGCTCAGCTTATTTGTTTGTCTTGACTGATCCACAAGGGAACTACAAATAGAATGGAAAGAAAGAAGAGGTTATTTGTTTTCTTGGGAACAAGAAGCTCAATTTTTCCCTTTTCATATTTTATTATAGTATAATTCTATGTTTGCAATTTTGGGTTTAAGAAGGATGCTTTTGTTGATGAAGTATCGCACTGCTTATTCCCAACTTTGGTGAAGGAATCCAATTTTAGTTTTCTTCTCTTTGGATAATTGGCTCAGGAGTCTCGCTTATAGCAATTAGTGAGATAACTCCTTAAACTCAAGCCAAACAAGCATTATTCCGTTCTTCTATTGATTGTCTTGCTCTTTTTGTTTTGGGATGTTCCTATGTTTTACCCTTTTTGTTTTTTTGAGGTTATCCTGCCTTAAAACTTTGTATAACATTCAATAATTATTTTTAGTATCTATGACATTGTTTCTATTACACCGACACATTTATTAAACTCAAGCCGTCCTGGCAGGTCGATCCGGAAAATTAGTGAACCGGTTTTAATAAATTTAAGGAAGAGAACCAGATTGAACTGGTCCATTTATGCAGATCAGACCGATTTTTTTATATTTTAAATTATTTTTTATTATATTATATTATTAATATTTTCATGACTCACTGGTTAAAACTATTGATCGACCGATTAAATTAATAATCTATCTACTCAGTTCGTTAATATATTCTGACAGGATTTAATAACACTATTTTGACAGCTTAATTTGGATGATAATTTGATTTTTTTTAAATAAAAACATTAACGTAATTAGATACCAAATAAAATATCAATAGATCCAGAAAATTAAATAAGATTTGTTTTGTCGGCTATGGCTTCAACTTCAGGCTATTGTTTTTGTTTATATTGATTCATAATTAATTACTAATTCATTTAAACAATGTAAGGAACAATAATTTAAGTATCTTAAATAAATTAATTCTTGTTCAATTGTAAGAGTAGACCACAGAACAATAAGGTCTGATTACTTTTCACAGTAACTCTAAACGTTGACTCAATAAATAAGCAAACATTGACATTCTATATTATTAACCAAACTGGAAAACCATATGAAAACTTAATTTACAATATCGTCTTACCATTGAATAAAAAAATAAAACAACTCAGAACTAGAAAATTTCTAAATTAGATATTCGATCAACAGAAAATTCTTATGGGGAAAAATTAATTTATGGATGAAAAAAGAAGAAGAGCAGTTACGAAATCTGAGAGGAGATTAGTCTAATAATAATAATAAATGTCGTCTAAAATGTGGTTATATATTATTTCTAACACAGTTTGGAACTCAAAACTACTTATAACTGAAAATTCGTTTTGGTTATTTGATAGAAAGGACATTTCATTACCTATAACAGTATAACACAATCCAAACATATTACATAGCCTTACTTGAAGCTGTGTACGAGCCGGCTCAACACTTTTATTCCGGAAACGCCCTTCGCTACACTTCTCATTTTCCCAATTTTTGACGATCTCAAAACATGGACATAACAGTAAATTAACGAAGGCCAATTTCCATTGCCGATCAAAACTCAGGGCGCCTCGTCCTCCATGGCTTTGTACGAACCTTCGATTTGGAGCTCTAACTCTTCCTCATCACGATTGTTAATTTCCAATCTACGAATCACTCAATCTTCACTTCTCGCTCACTATTTAGCATTATTTTAACTATTCAAGGTATAATTCGCTTCCAATTTTTAATGTTTTTTTTTTTTTTTCAAATTCACATTTGATTCAAGTGCTAGGGTTTATTTTGATGTGTTTTTTATTTTTTTCCTGGTGATTCAAGATGGATTCTGCTTCCATTATCGAGGTTTTATGCTGATTCAATTTTTTAGATGTTCATTTATTTTATTGTTGATTTATTTTTGCTAGTTTGTTTCATGTAATGTTTTGTTGAATGAAGTTGAGATTGGATGACAAATTAAATAAGTAATAGAATGAGCAGTATATCTGAACTTGTGCTAGCAGAAGTTTTTGCAATGAAGCACCTAATTTGATTTGAAGGTCTTTTTCTGGTAACGAAATGTACTCAGGAATGGAGAAATATGGGTAATTACGAATGGAAGAAGGAGAAGGAGGGAAAAAAAAAAAAAAAGGACCAGAGGACTATTTTGTTTTGTTGTAATCGAGTGCAATTTAATGGAGAGATGGAATTTAAGAGAAGTTGAATGGCAATTAGTATATTTGTAAAACAGCAATCTCACTCACCAACTAGTTGTGTCCAGGTTACAACTACTGGTGCTAATGGTGATCATTTTGTTTATGGAGCAAATTGAGTGAGGATTATAATCTAACTTCTTTTAGCTGCATAGACGTTTTGGTGTCATTGATTGGTTACATGCCATGAAGTATGACATTTTTTTCAATTGCCTTTTCTATTGTTGGCACAAGTGAGTAATTAATGAGCTGAGATTTGCTACTGCTTTTTGGACCATGGTTGAATTGTAGTGTGGATGCAACATGTAGTTATTATATTTTTGTGATTTGTCAATGCTTTTTACTGAATTTAGAAACCTTCGTCAATACGAGACAGTTCATACTTGGAATGCAGGTGCTGCCATATTTTTCATAAATGCAATGCTCAAGTCCCTTGTATCTGAATGTAATTTTGTTGGATCTAAGTTATCTTAAATGTCATTTTAAGTATTACTACAAATTATACACTTGCCTGTTTTGTAACATGTTAACAACCGATTCAGTACAATGAGTTTGCATTATGTGCTTGATTTGTTTTTAGCACCTGAAAGTTTTTACTGCATCAGGAGATATGGTTGTAACCTTATGAAGCAGCTTACCTAGGAGCATATACCAATAATGCAATGACTTGATTAGAATTAGGATGCTAGTGTTAGTTGAAGATAAAGTGTATGACCTGTCAAGGTGTTCGAAGTGACATTTATTTACTGATGCTTGAATTATTATCATGATGAATCTTAGAACTTTTCAACCCAAACTACTTTGGGTTTAGGCTTAGGTCACATTTAGGATTTTGATTTGTGTCTCAAGTGGAGAAGTGGTTTGCCCAAAGCCTGCACTTTGGTAAAGTGTCATTAAGGACTTGCAATCACAATCCCTTGCAACCTCAAGTTGAGAATAAATATTTTAACAAATTTGAATTTATTTCCTATATTTAGGTAATTAAATGCTATAGTGAACTTCATATGAGAAAGGAAATGGAATCTTTTATTAAAAACAGGCTGTATTAGGAGACGGTGTTTAGATGAAGTTATGGCTACAGCATAAATTATATAAGGAAAGGTTACTATAAGAAGCTGTAGCTCTTGGCAACTGAAAAGATGATAATTGAAACTTATTGAATAGAGTCTAGTTGTGCTTCATTAGTAGAACTTGCAATTAATTGCAAAGCCATTACTAGGGAAAGAAGAAAATCAAATCAATGTTGGTCGAGGTGGTGTGAAGTGTGATGGCCTATGGCTTATTTGACGATGTGGGGCTACAGGGCTAAATGGCAAAAAGGTAGTAGGAATAGACAAATGATGTTAGGTTTTTGAGTTAAGGATTCTTTTATTATGCCAAATTATGTGTTTTGGTGTTGGTTACATTCTAGGTATAATTATATGGTGAATTTTATCTATGTAAAGCTTGTTTTCTACTGAATTCCATGAGGCTGGTCGTGTTGCTTGTGACTTTTGAGATTTCTTGCAATTTCTTGATATTTTATTATTCTTCCATGTTTATCAATATTTGTAATTTTTATATGGAAAAATCCATAATTGTAGATCTGTATGTTTTTCAACTTTCAGAAAAAAAGTTAATGCTATCAATTATCTTAGGAGTTTATGTTTATCAATCTTAGCTTAGCTTAGAGATCTTAAATTTGTGAAATTAAACTGTTGCTAGTTATTTCGGAAACCTAACTACAATTCCTCATCATTCGTCATATTACCATCATCAGTATTGAGTATCAAACAGATGAAGAGTTGAGAAATATGTGAAGGTCTATAATCTTGCTGTAGTTGAAATTTGTTTGGCTCTCATCTATGGCTTTTCTTTGTTTCAGTTGCATTGCTCTCCAACAAAAGCTCAAACGGGCTTTATGCGTGGTACTATAATTGTGTCATGCATTATTGCATTTATTGGGTTTGTAATATAGAGGATGTGAGGAAACCAATGCAATGGCAACATCTAGTAAGTTTGATCTGTCTGCTGATAGCCCAGATAGGCCACTGTACACTGGCGGGCAGCGTGGTGGATCCCACTTAACTGCTCAGTTAGACAGATCAAGTAGTTTTCGTGAGAGCATGGAGAACCCAATCCTATCTTCTCTCCCAAACATGACACGAAGCAGTTCTGTAGTATCACAGGGAGATATCGTGAATTTCTTTCAATGTTTGCGTTTTGATCCGAAGGTGGTGGCTGCTGACCATAAGGCTAATCGTCATGGAGACTTTAAGCGACACTTGAATGTTGCACTTGGCATTTCATTGGATGATTCTCCATCTGGTCCTTCAAAAAGCAAAGCACCTGCACCTGAGGAAATCAAGCGATTCAAACTTTTTTTGCGTGAAAACAATGTCAAGGCCAGGTAGTTCTTTGAATACATTACTTCTTGTTATAGCTGCAAATGGTTATTAAATTTCATCAATTAACAGGGAACGCACAAAAATTTTCAATGAAGCCTTATCTGTATTCAACAAGTTTTTCCCAAGCGTTCCATCAAAGAAAAGATCTAGAACAGAAGGCTTTCCCAGTGATCGGCCAAATGCATTGTTATCAAGTGACCGATCAGTTCCGGGACCAAGCCTTGGTAAGATGGGAATTCATAATCATACTGTTACCAGTGGTTTTGAACTTGAACAGCAAAAATCGGAGGAGAGAACCAAAAGTGTTGTTCCAAACAAGCGGACACGAACTTCTTTGGTGGATGTGAGGGTCTGTAACTTGTACACTCTACCTGTACTTGCTGCTCCTTATATTTTGCTGATATTGGTTTTCTGTATCTTTTAGGAACTCATTTCATTGACTCGTATTGAATTTGTCAAATTGGTTTATGGTTTTAGAAGTGCAACTATTTTATCTTTTCTACTAACTTTGTTTTTAACATGCTGAAATATTTTATTATTTTGGTCGGTGTCTCTCTTTTCATATTTTTCACAATGTAACTTGAAAAGCCAGTTTTAGCTAATTTTCATTCTTCAAATGTCATTGATTTTGAATCCTCCAATTGTTTATAGTTCTATTGAACATTAGATTAAGTGGCATTTTGCTTTACAATGCATAAAATAATGTGTAGCGTCTTCTGTGGTGGACGTTTATTTGCTAAGGAACATACATGATTCTGCATCTCTACTTCCTTGACAAAAAAATGTTGAATAGAACTCTTACAAAAATCTGTATATGTGCAGGGCAATGCTCTTGTCAGGCCATCTGGTACAATAGATAGAGATAGGGAAATGCTAAGGCTTGCAAATAGTGGTGCAGTTCAGGGTGATGATCGAACTTTATCAATTGGTGTTGAAGGTTGGGAAAAGACAAAGATGAAGAAGAAGCGTTCTGGGATAAAGCCAGATGTTTCTCCAAGCTTGATATCAACTAAACACACTGATGGCTATCGGGATTCCAAACAGGGAATGCAGCAAAGACCTGCTACTGATGCTCGGTCTAGGTTAAATAGTGACTCTCATGGGTTCAGGTATGCCTCCTTGAAGTTCTATTTTTCCTCCTGTTGCCTATTATCACTGTTTGTGCCCTTGGCTTAATTAACCACTCTTAATGTACCCAATAAGTTTGGCTATTTCTTTTGTTTAACACTTTTTCTATAGTTATTACCATTGGGTCTTTTCTTGGATGAAGTAGTTGACTCATTTTCTTGTTAAGGTTGACCTTTCTATTGCTGTAAATTGCTAAAAGAGTTATCAAGCAGTATCTAAACTTCCTATTTGACTTTGAATAAGGAAAAGAATTCTCATTGAAGCTTTTCACTTTTGATATAAAGCGGAAAGGGTTTCTTTTCGGACAATGATCAAACTAAGCCTGGTTGTGGGGCATTTATTTATTAGGTCTTTCTGGTTTATCAATCTGCCAACTTGAACTCTGAAGAGAATCTCTTGATTATATTCTTTTGTTAATATTTTTGCCTGTTATGATATCCAGCTTATGATGCAATGTTTTCTGTCTTGTTATAGGCCAGGAGTTGTGAATGGCAGTGTGGGCATTGGAAAATCAGATGGTATCTCACAGTCATCAGGCTTGAGTATGCGGTCATCCATCCCTAGAGCTGATCTTGACAACAATTCTCTTCTCAATGACAGAAGAGAACGTTCTATTGGTTCTGATAAGGAAAGAGTTAATCTCAGAGCTGCTAATAAGTATGTATAATTTCTCTAAGACATTTATTTATCACATGTTTATTATTGTCACCATCATAAAGCCATTACCATTTGTTGCTTTTTTCTATTTTTTGTTATTCCAGTTTTAAGGCCATTATTCTTCTATTAAACAATAGACTTAATTACAAAAAGGCATCAATATTAGTGCTTTTGCTGATGTGGCAGACCTAAATTTGTTGCTTTTTGTCATGTCAAAGTTTGTGCTTTCTTGAAATTATGTATTCTGTTATATTAATTTTTTCACATAATGTCTAACAAAAGAAATAAAATCAAACCTGCCTGGTCAGCAAGTTCAAGCATAATTGCAATTGAAATTTGACCCATGAAAAACTCTTCAAAAATTCAAAGTTGCTGTAGAAATTGCCAAAATTAGAAATTCAGACTGGAATTACAAAAAAATGCTAGAATTGAAGCTTTTTTTTTTGGCTTGCTATTTTTCATTATTCTTTGGACAATTTCGTTTCTTGACTTTTCATTTTCATTTCAAGAGAAGGCTGGGTGTATTTTGATGTATTAGGTCTCTTCTGTTGTTCTTTTAATATGTTTTTACTAGATGGTATATTTAATTACATTCCTTTGTTCCCTGTAATGCCTCAGAGCAAACCTTCGTGATGATTTTAATTCAGCAAGTCCAACTTCAAGCACAAAAATGAACGCATCTATCCGAGCTCCACGATCGGGTTCAGGCATTGCCCCAAAGTTGTCACCAGTTGTCCATAGAGGAACTGCTCCGAATGAGTGGGAGCTTTCTCATTGCACAAGCAAGCCACCCACGGCTGGCGTTACCAATCGTAAGCGCTCAGCTTCAGCTCGGTCTTCGTCTCCACCTGTTGGTCATTGGGCTGGCCAGAGGCCACAGAAGATTTCCCGTACTGCTAGAAGAACAAATTTTATTCCAATTGTTTCAAATAATGATGAAAGTCCTGCTTTGGAAACTGTGTCTGATGTTTCCGGTAATGAACTTGGATTGGGATTTTCCAAGCGTTTGAGTGGAAATTCTCCCAAGCAAGTTAAATTGAGAAACGAACCTGTATCCTCAGCTGTGTTATCTGAAAGTGAGGAATCAGGAGCTCCTGAGATTAAATCTAAGGACAAGGCTAGAAGATCTGATGAGATTGATGAGAAAGTTGGACAAAATGTTCAGAAGGTTTCATCTCTGGGCCTTTCATCGAGAAAAAATAAGCTTGTTACTGGGGAAGACCTTGGAGATGGAATACGGAGGCAAGGGAGGACTGGACGGGGTTTCACCTCTAGGACTTTTATGCCAATGTCAGTTGAGAAGGTTGGCAATATGGGAACAGCAAAACAGCTTAGAAGTGCCAGACTTGGTTTTGATAAAAATGAAAGGTTAAATACATACTTTTAGTTCTTTGCCAAATGTCTTTTCGCTTTTGCATCTAGATATGTTTAATCACTCAGTTTGAGATCTCACTTTTACCGAAATAATTAATGCAGCAAGGCTGGTCGTCCACCGACTAGAAAACTTTCTGACCGCAAGGCATATCCACGTCAAAAGCATACAACAGTCAATGCAACAGCAGATTTTCTTGGTACTTTTACTTCGAAGTCCCTTGGAAAAATTTCTGAATAACAAAATTTGTGATTATCCTATATAGACTATATTCATTTTGGGCTTGATTGTTTAGTCGGTTCAGATGATGGGCATGAAGAGCTATTGGCTGCTGCAAGTGCAGTTATTAACCCTGGTACTATCAGTCACTGAAAATTTTGTTTGTTTGTTTTGTAGCTGAAATTCACTTCTTTGTTAATCAATTGACTGTGCCTGCAGCTCATGCATGTTCCAACCCTTTTTGGAGCCAAATGGAAGCATTCTTTGGTTTTATATCTGATGCAGACATTACTCACTTGAAGAATCAGGTAAAGCACTCTTTTTTTTTTCCTAGTTTAGTTGTTTGCTGTTGTTCTACATAGTAGGTGAGCATGATCTAATGTAAAGGAGTTATGCATGCTGCTAAGACCGAATTCCCATTTGTCTCTGATGTCTCTCTGTTTTCTAGGATTTTCACTTTAGCTGCTTGAAAGTTTCAACATCTACCTTTAACAATTTGAAATATTTTTTATTATTATTATTATTTCTTGAAGTTATTGCTTTAGATGTTCTATACATACCTCTGTTGCATAGTAAAGCCATCAACTAATAACATTACACATGAACATACATTTAACTCAACTAAACTTCAACAATATCCAGGGGTTTGCTGTATGAATTATTTCCTCCATTCCATCCAGTTACACTACATCTGTGGAAAGGTCTGGAGCTGCTAAACCTTTTTAACTGGTTTACTTATGTCACCCTAGAGCTATGTATGTGTGTTTTTATGTATAAAATGGCCAATTTTTTGGGCTCCATGTACTGTTACCTGAAAGGAATGGGATTAGACCTATTACCTGAAACCATAGGAAAGTAGCCTCAATCATCACAGGTGTCCCAAGTTGCAATTACATTTGATTGCACAAATTTCCTTACATGGAAACAACAATTATATATTTGTAAAAGTTTGGGCTACCCATTATGCACTAGGGGGTTTTAACTTGGGACCTCCAAGTTGAAAGTCGTGAGCACAAATCACTAGGCTGCCCAATTTGGCACAATGTTTAAGTGGTTTGTTGTTTATCATAGAAATATTTTTCCAACTAATATTGGTATATAGTTCATATAGTTTTTCCATTTGTAGCTGTTTCAAAATTAATTTAGGAAAGAAATCATGTATAGTATACATGTAACGATGCCTATCCCATTAGGTAGTAACATGTAACAGTATGTCATGTTAGTGCAGTTGCAAATCTGAAGCCATTTTTATTACTTAGTTTGTGTGAGATCTACTTTTATCTTGTCAATGTCTTAAAGGTAGTGTTGTTGATCTCTGTTTCCTATTATATAGTACTCTCTCCTGCCTTTTAGTGAATGAAAGGTGGTATTCCTTGCTTATTTTTTCTCCAACCAACTGTAAACATACCATGTATAGTTGGTGGTTGTCAATATGCTAGTTCTCAACCTTAAGATTTAGTTCCCCTTGTATATTTCTTTGATGCATCATGAGTGTACGACACAGCTTTATTACGTTATCCTCTGGCCACAAATGAGTTCTCCATGCCATTTAGAGTGGAAGCAGCACTTCTTCGAGTACTGGTATAATTGTAGTTGAGGCATTTTCCCCTTTTCTTTTTTTTTTTTAAAAAAAATTTTGGGTAGCCTCTAATTTTCCTAATAAAAGTTTATAATGGCTGTGACCTATGTTTATTCTCATAACCATTTTGCTTCTTTTTTTCCCAGGGAAGTATTGAGTCTACTCTGCCATCACCAACTCGGGTTTCATCTGATGTAAATTACTTGAATACACTCCCTAATGGATATGGTATGATTGGAAATGAGGGAAAAATGGGGCTTTCTACTGAAACAAGGCTGTCTGAACATTTAGTGCCTGGAAGAAGAGATATTCCCCTTTGCCAAAGACTCATTGCAGCAATAATTTCGGAGGAAGATTATACACATGGAAATACAGACCTGGAATTTGATACATATAAAACTGAATTTGAGATGGATGGAGTGTTGGGATCAAATGGTTTGAGTCATGTAGATAACTTAAAGTTTGCTGGACATTCTATATTTAATGGTTACAAAGTGACAGGGAAGACAGAACATGATGAGGCAGAGATTGATGCATTGAGCATTCCTAGCATGGGCATATATTCAAACTTCAATCCATCTGTAAATGGTGTTATTTCTGACCAGGAATTGGTTCCTGGCCTGGCCTTTTCAGGAATTCACTATGACGATGTGCTGATAAATGATAATATTTATCTGGAGGTTCAAAGCATAGGAATTTTTCCAGAACCAATGGTAGGTTTCTTTTTATGTGGAACTTTTATAATAGTCGTACATTTTTCTTTTGTTCCAGACTATTTCTTTTTATATGGAACGTTGATAATACTAATAGTCATACATTTTTCTTCTATTCCAGACTATTTCTTTATTTTTGTTTGAGTATGTGGAACATGAGAACAGCCAAAACCTTAGTACTATTTTAGCCGCATTTCATTTCTAATGTTTGGGTTGCCAAGCTTTTTCGTTTTCTTTTCCTTTTTCTTTTTTTCTATTTTGGGGTGTTCAATAGGAAAGCTGTGCTGGTTTCTTGGTTGCCTTTCATCGGAGCCATGCTTTGATTTTTTTGCAATGCTGCTGCAGCCTTGGCAGTAAAGTCTATTAGTTTAATTTTCTTATTGCATATTCTTCTTTGCTCAGCCTGATATGCAGTTGGAGGATGAAGGAATCAGTGGGGAGATCATCAAGTTATTGGAGAAGCACCGTGAACAGGTATTGTTCATTGTATAGTGAAGGTCTTCTTGTACAACTTGCTATCCTTTTTTTATTAACTGCATTTTTTCCCTCCTTTCCAAATTATTATGATGGTCATGGACTTTCTAGGGAATGTTAATATTTATGAACTCTTGTCCAAGTAGTAGGAAGTTAAAAAACTCAAAATTTTGCTTCAGTTGCAATATATTTCTGTTGAACTTGTCGTGTTGCAACAGAGGCATTCTTCTTAAAGAGGTCATCTCATAGTTTGCTTTGTTTTACAACAGGTTTCAAAGAAGAAAGTTTTGCTAGATAAACTGTTGAAATCTGCCTCAGAAATGAAAGAACTTCAGGAAAAGTAAGGAATTTGTTTATTTTCTTGTGATAAGTTTCATGCCTTGGCCTTTTAAAATATTTTACATTATTGTGCACTCACTGTGCTGTATATTTGTCAAGGGAATTTGAACAACTTGCTCATGACAAACTTCTCACGATGGCTTATGAAAAATATATGGTATTTTTCTTTCCTTGTAATGGCTTTTCACTTTCCTTCATTATTTCATCTATCTTTGTTCAGGTTTAGCATGAATATTTGTCAAAATAATTCATCTTGCAAAATGGGGAGGTGTAATGTAGGTTAGCCTGATAAAACGAGGAACAAAGGTTTGTATAATTTGTTTGAGCTCATCTTGGAACAACTGATTTAAGATTTGCTATTATAGATTAAGAGAAAGAATGGAAATAACATGAATTTATAAGAGGCACCAAATTCGTTAAGTTTCTTTTTCTTCTGTACTGTACATTTGATTTGGTGCTTATTGCTAATTCCTTTCTTGCTGCTTTGGAGTCTGAAAAGGTGATCTAGCCTCTGTTCCTCAGGTCACTAGGACCAGAGACAAGATAAATAACTGAAATAGGACTCTGTGTAAAGGACATTCAGTTCCAAAATCCTTAATTCAGGAATTCTCTGCCATGCTGGTTAACTGATGCAGCTTTAGACCCTGAAACTTTACCATGGCAGAAAATTTCTGTTTCAATATTATATTTAGAGAAGGGGAAGTGGGAGGGGGGAGTGGGGTTGGTGGATGCCACATCTCCCTGAGTAGCTTTTGCATTGGCGTACTTACTTGCACATGTAAATAGTTTCACTTTTTTTTTTTTCTTAATATTCACTTCTTAAATATTTGCATTACAAATATTTCATCTAGGGCAACAGCAAGACCTTTCTTTCCTTAAGTTTTTATCATTAACCCATACCTCTTTCTTTTACAGGCTTGTTGGGGTCCTAGTGCCACTGGTGGGAAGAGTTCCAGTAATAAAATGGCGAAGCAAGCTGCCTTAGCTTTTGTGAAACGAACATTAGACAGGTGCAATAAATTTGAAGATACAGGCAAAAGCTGCTTCAGTGAACCCTTGTTTAGGGATATATTTCTTTCTAGGTCTTCCCACCCGAATGGTGCAAGATCTGTGGGTGCAACTGTGGATGAGGAATCTGGGAAACTGTATGCAAATACCTCAAGCCGCTCCCTAGAAAATAGAGTTTCAGGTATTTTACCAGGTACCTCTGGAATTTGCTTTCTTATTCGTTCATATGTGACATGTGTCATTTAAATCCCTTCTTGAAGGGATTTGGTGGTTTACAATGTCTTCCTCTTTTTCTAGTTTTATCTTTATTTCTTTGTCATGTGGCAGAATTTGGATTCTTATTTTCTTTTCTACAGCTTCTATGGGTCCACAGCCAAGTCCTCGCACTTCTCGGTTGAGTCAGAATGGGGATGGCTATGTTGCTAATCCTGATTTGCTTCCACCAGCAAATCGCTTAGCTGAACAGTCTACTGGAAAAGAAGACACTTGGTCAAACAGGGTGAAGAAGAGGGAATTGTTGCTTGATGATGTTGGTGGTTCTACTTCAATTGGCCCCTTAGGAATTGGAGGGTCTCTATCAAGTAGCACAAAAGGAAAGAGAAGTGAGAGAGATAGGGAGGGAAAGGGGCACAACAGAGAGGTTTTATCAAGAAATGGAACTAATAAAATTGGTCGTCCAACATTGTCTAATATTAAGGGAGAAAGGAAATCTAAAACAAAGCCCAAGCAGAAAACTCAATTATCTGTTTCTGTAAATGGCCTTCTTGGCAAGAAACCCGAGCAACCTAAATTGACATTACCTTCAGAGACAAAGTTGGGTGAAATCACAACTAGTAACAATGGCAAGGAAAAGGATGGTTTTGGCTTGGATGTTTTGGATGACCCTGAGGCTATTGATTTGTCCAGCCTGCAGCTTCCAGGATTGGATGATGGCCAGGGGCAGGATCTGGGTTCATGGTTAAACATTGATGATGATGGATTACAGGACCATGATGACTTCATGGGCCTTGAAATTCCAATGGATGACCTTTCAGACTTAAATATGATAGTTTGAAATCTTTCTCTGTATAGTCTTGTTCATTATACTATTGACAAAGAAACATAATCACTGTTGTCAAAAAATGACCAGTTACATGGATGGTCATTTGGCCACGGGTCCACAATTAGGTTATATAGATTCTTTGGTAGACTTCACAAGATTTTTAAGTGAACCTTTCGAATGCTTTGGATTTTGTTCCTCTGTTAAGTTGGTAACTTCGACTGTAAAGATCTTTTGTTCAAGGTACAATTTAGCATGTCACAAGTTAGTATGTCGTAGCATTTACATCCCAGCAAACACTGTATCCTGCCATGTAGCTTTTACAAATCAGAGAACAATGCCTCTTGTACATACATTTTATATTTCTAATAAAATCTGCTTTCCATTCAGTGTAATTTCTCTCTTCCTGACCTAGCCGTGTTGGCTTTTTGTCTTTTTCAATTTAATTTTTAAATTTCAGGTATCCCATGGTAGAACTGATTTTCTTTTTAATGCAGTAACTTGTTCTAGATGTAGTTCATTGAGACTCTCTCATGGCTACAGAGCAAGGTATTCATAATTACTTGGTCTACCTGCGCTTTTTTTACCTTTTGCTGCCCTGCAGGTTCTGGATACCTGAATATACTATGCCAGTTTAAGGTAAGATTATTCCCATCCATTTTTGTTCTTCCCCACTTTTTAGAAGTTATTACTGGAGATTGCAATTGTTATGAGCCTTATATAACAGTACTGCAGATTTCAGTTGTTAGTGGTGATATTTGGTGGTGTACTCAATGTCTCTATGGATATAAGGTATCTCGCTATTGCAGGGTGCATTATACCTGAAATGAAAATTGCCAGCAAGTCATCTTCTGTGACCTAGTGAATTTGCGCGTATTTTGAATATTGGAGGTAAATCTATTATCCCTTGCTGGTCGAGCAGCTGTCGGTTATCATGGGTATCTTCCCTCTTCTGAAGAATTGAATTGTTTCGTAACTGTTTTGCAGGAAAAGTTCTGCACCTGTCCATGTTGCAAGATTGTGGCTCACTGTACATGTATGAAGCTATGCTTAGTCCTCAAAATTTGACCTTGTGGGGAAGTAGCTTGTTTAACTTGCTTTTAAGTTGTAAGTGATTGATTGGAACTCATTTAGCACTCTCTTAGTCTTTAATTAATTAATGTTCCAGTGGAAAATATAGCCTACATTCTTCCTCCATTAACCACTAGTGCCTCCTGATCTTAAAAGAGTAGATGCACAACATTTACATCTATACACAATCTACTTTTCCCACCTCCACTTATTCTCTGGTAAAGACTTTCAACATTTTGATGGTGCGTATAAGTTCAAAACCACTTCAGTTTACATCAAATATTTGCTTTGGAACTTGGAGTTGTGATTTTGTTCCTTACTTTTCTCGTGAATTTATGACTTAATGTTTCGTCAACTTTATTTTTATGTCAGATACAATTCCTAGTTTTTCTTGTCAAACATTTGCTTTGAAAATATAGGTCGTTTTATTTCCTATTTAAGTTGTAAATTCATTGTATGTTGTTATTGACAGAACTTAAGAGAGGGGAAGTTATGGCTTAGGGGTGTCTTACGCCACTAGTCCACGTCTTGTGTCTTGTGGCTTAGGCTCGTGATCTGCCTTCTCAAATACCATTCCAAAGCGGCATACCCTAATCAGTCAATCTCTCTTTTCTTTTTCCTTTGTCTAAAAAGCAAAAGCAAGTCTTTGATTAGACAACAAAAAGAAAAAGCATTATTTATAAATCCAAAAAAGCTACATATTATGAATAGAAAGAAATTAAATCTGTCACAGCCTTTTACTCATCTCTTGTGAAATTTATTAATTATACTATTTTATTACACTTATATATCTGCTTTTGGGGAAGCATAACCTGAACTGAGCAAGGTTTGGGGTTGGTTTGTTATTTTGACATTCAGCTTATTCAATTTGGTAATAATAAGTTTTGTCTGAATCATTCGTTTGAAAGCTGATTCAATAAGCTATATGACTTACTGGATGAAAGGACAATAAGTCATCTACTCTTTATCATTTTTTTTTAATTATTATTTAGCAATAACCTTTTAGATACCACTTAATCATTCAACTCCATGAGCTACTGATTTAGATTTTTAAGATTCAGAATTCAGCTCAAACAAGTTTGGCAGTTAAGTCATATTATTTCATTTTATTTTATGTCATTTCTGGTTTGCTTAATAAAGGTGATATAGGAGCAGATAGGTTGGATTTGGATGTCAGGAAACAAATGAGAAGCGTTAATTTATTATTAGTATTATTTGCTTTGTTTTTGGCATTGTCATCTCATGGAATGAATTTTCACTTGCGGGATATTTACTCTTTGTTCAGACAGATTAAAAAGAAGGCATTAACTAATGCTCACGGTGTCGACTCGTGCGTAATATGATAGCTGACTTTAACAAACGAAAAGTTAGATTTGATTGAGGATTATGAAACAAGAAAGACAGTGTCTACAAAGTGTAAAATCACCTTTTCACTTAATAGAATTAAATTAATATTAATTTAAACATGTCATCAAGCGTTCATTTGGTCTGATTCGAGCAGTTTGAAAAAGAGAAATTATATGATTCATTTAGTTAATAAGATCGTACGTATTCGCATAAGTGCGAACAAGATTGGGATATAAGCTGAAATTCGATTTTTTTTTTTTTAAAAAAAAAAAAAGAAAGGGAATAGATACGAATGGTAAGCATGTTATGGTGTAAAAGATTTAATTTCATTATACGGCAGAGAAAAGAGAAAAAGCATGGCGCGAAATCATATGGCTTAAAACGGAGAACATGAACTACAAAATGAAGTTAATATGGGAAAGTGCATGTATCTCCCTTGCACGTCACCATACTGACAAACCGACCTTTACATTTACATGCCCACATTCATTTTCAGAAATTTCTTCACTGTCGTACATCGAATTAATTAAAAAAACATTTTCGAAAAATATTACTTTCCAAGGTTAAACTACCTTCGTTTGTATTTAAATCAAAATTTATAATTACTTTAACGTACATGTGAGCTCATAGACGACTGATGATTTTAGAATTACAAGATTTGGTAATGCTCTGTCAAATCTAAAAAAAATAAAATAAGAATGGATATTTTTCTTTTAGTAGTAGTATCAAAGGGTATTTTCCCCGCTCATTTGACATTTTTTTCGGATCGGATAATAATTAGGTTAAAAGTGTTTTTTTTAAAAAAGAAAAAAAGGTTATTTTAAATAAAACAATAAGAAAACGAATTGCGAGATTAAAGGTGCCTTTGAATTATAAAATTATAATATATGTCACAGTGCTTCACAGTTCACACGAAGATTTTTTCATTTGTTTAATTTGGTCTAACTTGGCAAATAAAATATAAATTTCTTTTTCGAAGTGGACACGTGTGCTTTTTAACTCTGATCTTCTTCGGCAACTTTCCTCTCTCCTATGCTGTTCCTTGTCAGGGTAAGCATTAAGCAAGCAACTCTCACATCTGTACTTCTATCTGTTTTATGTTTGCAGAAGTTTCTGTCCCTCTTATATAATATTAATTTTTTTTAAGTATTCCTTGAATGTGTTTTGGAGAATAGTTTTTGTGTAATTCTTGGAAACAGTGAATTTGGATTAATATTTGAAAATATTGAAAGATACATATCTCGTATCTACGGAGATCAGATGGTGACTTTGGTTTTTGTCTTTTAACTTGAGGTAGTTGAAGTGGTTAAGTTGAAAGTAATAGAAGAGAACAGAAACCAAAAATTTCAAGAGGCTGTGATAGATTGCCTTTGATTTGGGGAAGTTTGTTTTAGCTCTGTTTTTTTCCAGTCTTTTCTTTTGCTTGGTTTCTAATTCTCATAATTTTCTCATTCCATCTATCCATCCTTTATTGCAACAAAAGGATCAAACTATTTATTGTATGGTAGAAAAGGAGGGTTCTCTGCTTCTCTCTTTTAGGTTGATGTGTCAAGATAGAAAATACTCCAGCGGAGCTTAATAGGTTCCAGACCCATCCGTTTATAGCTTTAGCTTCAGTGTTTCTATTGATTCCTTTGAAATCCATGTAATGGAAATTTAAGTCCATTCTTTAACCATCATATATATCTATTACTGTCCTTTGTTTATTGCATTTCTTCAATTTATTTGCAAGGCCTTCTTGAATTTCTTGCATGTAAACAATCCATTTGAGACGGCCAAATTAGAAGATTAAGAAAGTGGCAAGCATAGTTGTAGCTTTTAGCTCGTTTTCAGAGGGTTAAGATATTGCTTCTAATCAAATGAATTCAATAGAGGAGATATCTCCAGCAGTTGCTCTTCCATTTAGCATAGACAAACTGATCTGCAATAAGTCATCCCTACCGAGCCATACAGAAATTTCTGGGCTTAAACGTACTGCAGATAAAACAATTTTGATATCAAATCCTATGAGAAAGCCAAATATGCCTTTTGAGTCTGTTCCCAACAAAAATGAAGGTTACAGCAATAGTAGTATGGAGAGTGAAATTAATCATCGTGCCTCATTAGTCGAGAATGTAAGCTCTAGGGAGCGAAATGAGGACTGTGAGTTAATATCATTGGTTGATGACCGAACGCTTGAAAAGATATGTTCTCAATCTGTGGCTAGTGATCCTAGTAGTATCTGTTGTGAGGAACCTTTGTCTTTGGATACTAATTCCAATAGAAATTCAATGGATGTCGAAAAAATGGTTGGTAACTTTGAAATGATTGCCAAACCCTGTATTAGGGAATCATATGTGGAATTAGAGACTCCGGATGATGTTGTTCCAGTCGTAGCGAGCATTAGGGGTGAGGATGGAAAATCATCTGCTGTGCCTCCTGAGGTGCTGGGAGAAAAAAAGGTCACTGTGACAAGTAGCTTCAGCATCTTTGAATTGAATAACACACCGCTTTGGGGACTTACATCTATCTGTGGTAGGAGAACGGAGATGGAAGATGCTTTCGCTGCTGTGCCTCGACTTCTGCATATTCCTACTCAAATTCTAATGGATGAAGAATGTGATCATGTTTTGAATGGCACCAACCAGAAACTAGGATACTTCACTGCACATTTCTATGGTGTCTATGATGGACATGGGGGCTCTCAGGTAATGCCACTTTTTTTCTTATTCTCTTTAATTATGTGTTCATTATTATACAGAATGAAATAATAAGGTTCTTCTGGGTCAAATATGTCTAGGTTGCTAATTATTGCAGCGAGCGAATGCATTTGGCTTTGGCCGAGGAGTTAGAGAGTTTATATGGTGGAAACAATATGAATAGTTGGCAGGAGAAATGGAAGAAAGCCTTCTCAAATTGCTTTCTGAAAGTTGATGCTGAGACAGGACAATCTTGCAGAGGCACTAGGGAAAGTAATACTGATGACTCGAAGGTTCAATTGGAACCCATTGCCCCTGAAACTGTTGGCTCTACTGCAGTAGTTACCATTGTTTGTCCAACGTATATTATAGTTGCAAATTGTGGTGATTCTAGAGCAGTTCTGTGTCGCGGAAAAGTGGCTATGCCGTTATCGGTAGATCACAAAGTAAGGCATGGTTTCCTTGTTTTTGCAGTGTTTTCCCAGGAAAATTACACCTAGGATTCTAAAGGAGATCAATATCTTTATCAACTTCATTTTGGTTACAGCCAGATAGAGAAGACGAATATGCAAGGATAGAGGCAGCAGGAGGCAAAATCATACAGTGGAACGGATCTCGTGTTTTTGGTGTTCTGGCAATGTCAAGATCCATAGGTATGCATTTCTTACTATTTATATTACATTGCATTATTATGGCTTGCCAAAAGTATTAATTTGTTCTCTTTAAATATTCTTTTGTTGCATTTCAGGTGACAGATATTTGAAACCATGGATAGTCCCAGACCCAGAAGTGATGTTTGTTCCTCGAGAAAATGATGATGAATGCCTTATCTTGGCGAGTGACGGTTTGTGGGATGTGATGACAAATCAAGAGGCATGTGACATTGCACGAAGAAGAATCCTTCTTTGGCACAAAAGGAATGGTGATACCTTGTCTACAACAAGAGGTGACGGAATCGATCCTGCTGCTCAAGCTGCAGCAGAATACCTCTCAAAACTTGCTCTTCAAAAGGGAAGCAAAGACAATGTCACTGTTATTGTTGTGGATTTAAAGGCACAACGCAAGTTTAAGAGGAAAAAAGTTGATAGTAACTAGTAATAATGTTCATCCCCCATCACTTAGTAAAGCCTCTGAAATTCTTAGATTCAAATATTTATTTTATACGATTTAGCCCATCAATTTTTATTTGGGCTAATAGCTTTCTCTTTCCGTGCAGGCTGTATGATACAATCTGCAATTTATTCCAGATTTCTCGTTTATTTTAGCAAATTTTCTCTGCTGCATTTTTACAATCAGACGCAATAGTGATATTTAAAGTTTTAGCCTTTATGGATTCTGTTTCATTTTATAATCTCATGAGAATTGGGAAATTATTCAGTAGAAACAAAGGTAGAAAAAAAAGATATAGATGAAAGACCTTTTAAATAGGGCCAACTAAAAAAAATTGGTCTTTTTATCGCTTCCAAGTTACACACAAGAAACTATATCCTCTGATGCCTATCAATTGTGAGCACTACATTCAACGGTATGTGTTCCTTGCATAAGAAATCTCCTGGCACTGGAATGTTAATATCAAATAGTGATGCTGTCAAGAACTTTGCAGTTGTCATTGTACTGGCAGCCACTGTTTATTTTTCAGTTGCACTGACAGCTACGGCCTTATCAGACGTTCAAAACTTCAAGCTGGTATCTTTCCTTCAACTGTATCATATTCTATCCGTTTGCATGCATATCAAAAGTGACAAACTTAAGAAAGAACAAACACAACTGATTTTTCCAATTTAGAAAAGCAAAAAGGAATTAGGTGTGTGACACAGAAAGAGGCTGACTAGTATTGAAGTTGGCGTATGTACATATATTTTCGAGATGGGATTTAAAAATTAAATAGTGACTTACCAGATATTTCAAAAGGATGCAAGCGGAGAGCCTGCCTGTGTGAAGTAAGATGAGAGATCTACATTCAGGTCGTCATACTTGTTAATGAAAGGATGTGACTGGAATTTTCATTGAAACGATTAACCCAAAAAAAAAAAAAAAAAAAAAAAAAGAAAAGAAATTAGATCTAGAGGGGTCCAGTTTTATGAAGGGGCAAAAGAAAAAATAGGAATTTCACTTACCATAAGTTCATTTGCTGATAACCTGTCTTTTGAGTCTTTCTGCACACTGAAAAAATAGAATCCCAGATGATGATTAGTAATCCCAAAATTCATACAGTAGGCCACCAAAAGGAAAATAGCAAATAAATCTTAACATAAGAGGGTTTTACTACATGTAATGGTAGAAATTTTGTTCTGTCAAAATAGAAAAAGGACAAAGTGTGAAAACCTCGACCATCCATGCATATATTTAACAATTTTCCATTTTCTTTTGTTCCAACTTAACTGCACAAACACATACTTGGAACCAGAAGAAACATAAAAAAATATGCAGATTTCGGATATTATATCCTTGGGAATGGACTTGACTATATTATACTAAAAGCACGAAATCGTTCCCATAATTAAAGACAGAAAAACTGTTGTACAATTATGTTCAGTTGAAACATCATTCGATCCTTACCATGAAGATATGAATGAGCAAAACTCTGGAGAAAACTGATCTGCAGGTGCACAAGGTTGTGGTTGCTCGACAACAGCTACCATAAGCTCATAAACATTTGTCCAACCTTCACCCTGCTCAGGAGGAGAGTATGGGAATTGACCAGTTGCACACTCCAGCAATAACAAACCTAGGCTCCAAATGTCACTTTTGTAACCATATTGTAGTCCACTAATTCTCTCAGGCTACAAGACACAATCACACATGAACGAGTTTAAATAGTGGAGCTTATGTAGAAAGAAAAAATTGGAACAATTCTTGCAAAAGAACAGAAGAATCAGCAGTACCACATGTACAACTAAATACTTACAGACATATAGTTGTATGTACCGACAAAGGTATATGCCTGCCCAGAGGTGCTTGCCAGTATGGCACTCACACCAAAGTCAGTAATCTTGACTTCTCCTCTATGATTTATCAATAAATTAGAAGGTTTCAGGTCCCTGTGGATAATGTGTTTTTCATGATGAAGATACAATAAACCCTTCAGTACCTGCACCAATTAGGAAGGAATAAGAAAAATAGTTGGGTAATAAAAAAAATATCATTCACTGGTTGTAAAATTTAGAATTTCACCTGCTTACAAATGGTAGCGAGATATGCTTCAGGAATTGTCTTTACTTTTTTCAGAAGATCTGCCAAAGATCCACCATCCATATACTCTAAGATAATTGAAATGGCACCATTGTCATAGAAAGATTGGTAGCACATGACAACATATGGACATTGTGACGATTGATTAATTTTTAGTTCCTTGGCAATTGCTTTCCTTGCATTCTCTTCAATATTCATCTGTATAACCTGAATATAAACAAAATGACAATATTCAAATTGAAATGAGCAGCCACGTAAATTTCAAAGCATGCAGACCTTATGGACAAGATGTACAATGATTAATGCGACTATAAACAAATCCATATTGGAGCAAGCCCTCAGGAGAAACAATAACAAAGATGATCAGCAAAACCATGCAATAAACGAATACAATATTAAGGCCTCAAACCAACATTTTAATCTCAAAAGGTACATTTAACAAGCCATCAAAAGATCTCTAACATCTCGAATTGATACAATTAGTCCACTCCATATATCAGAACATATAGGAATAGGAGCTTCAGGAAATACGAAATAATTGGTCTAATTTTCAAAATAAATCGTTATTAACACCTAATAAAATCAATTCACACGATGAAGAGGTCTCTGCACTTCAATTTGGAACCTTGAAGTTCAATCTTTGCATGAAAAAGATGCAATTATATGAACTCCCAACCGCAAACACACAAACACAAAAATGTTCTACTGCAACAATGACAGAATGGCAGGTATTATTCCTAACTACATAGAGTGGGTAAATGATACCTAAAAGTCTCTGAAATAATTTTTTCATTAGCCAGCAACCAACACATAAGCCAGTGCAAAAACACAATAACTAGAAACAGAAAAATCACAGCATGAAGCAACAATTCGTGTGTTCTTGGCCTTTTAGCATGCAGGGAGCAAATTCTGGATGCTCAATGTAATATATATAAAATACAAAAGATTGCAAATAATGAAAGGCAAAACTTCTAACATTATATCACACATATTGATAACAACTAGAGGAGAACTGATTCTTTTTAACTGAATTATTGAGAAAACAGATGAGAGAAGCAAGATTACTCCTGAATGAATCATACCTTTAACGCAAAAAACTGGCCTGTCCATTTGTGTTGTACCAGTTGCACAATTCCACTACTTCCTTTACCAATGACCTTAATGGTGTCTATGTCTGCTAAATTCAACTGGTTGTCTGATGGCTTAATAGGAGGTGGCTGAACAGGCATGCACATAAAAGAAACTAAAATTTGTAGAGCAGGAAATGACAAAGTAGAACATCCATCTAGTGAACAGGAAAATACTTTTCATGGAGTTCAGAACATTAATTATTGCTTTCCAGTCCATGATCTCATTTTCGCAACAAAAAGAATATATAGCCTTCTTACTTCTTCACATCTCATTGTTCCTAAATCCATGCTAAATATGAATTGAATATGTAAAGAGAAATTTCCTGTGTGAAGATAGCATTGTATATAGTTATTGGAATGGCTATGTTTAATAATGCCTTGCTAGAGAGGCATCACAGATTCTATATGAAATGATAAGAAAAGGCTATATTTAATGGTAGGAGCCTTCATTGGTGAGACAAAATTATAACTGTCCGTAAATGTCACAGCACAGGCTTATTACGAAGTTACTTTCCCACCCACGGTTTCCCATCTTTGCTTATACAGGAATCTGTGAGGTTGTTCTGAGGCTAGTAAGGAAGCCAATTGAAGACTGGCATTGTAGAGTCATTCCAAGTAGGAAGAGCAGTTAAAGGACTTCTACATTATATGGGAGCTCACTCCAGTCTAGACATTGGAAGACACCCCTAGAAAATCTTTATAGGCTTAGAATAGGCAACTGTCATATGCCAATACAACATCCTGTCTTTTCAAAAACGGTAAATAAAATGTTTTCCATAAGCAGCGCACATTTTACTGATTGATAACCACGTTCAAACTATTGTAAGATACTTCAAGCGAGCGAATCAAATCTCCACTTTGAAAGTTACTAAATTTGTTCACATAAGAAACTGAATTTAACGAGGAAATTATCTGGAGAAAAGAATATTCTAAAAGTAAAGGGAAAAATGATAAGAACACTCGTTACAAGTGTCCTTCAACAACCGTTCTAACGCTTAATCTCTATCCAGATAAAGAAAATTCAAAGTACAACTTAGAAACATCTTACAGCTTCGGGCTCGATTTGAGAGACAATTCGAACTCCATCGCGATTCACGAGCAGATCGCCATCCATAAACGTACCGCTTTGAGTTCTGCAACCGATCCAACACCAGAAATTAACCAAAAATGCATATAAAAGTGGACGAAGAACAGAGAAAAAAATGGAAAGAGGAGAGAAGCAGCAGGCTTACAGGAATTTAGAGAGAGAAACCTCGTCAGGGGGAGGTAGAGAGAGCTTGAGCTTGACATTAGGGTTTAAGCCTCCCTTCTTCATGCTCGTGTTCGTAGGAGCTGTTTAGCAAAGTCGTTGCAAGTCTTTAGAGAAGAAAATCAAATGAGTTAAATAAAAAGCATAAAGTCGTGATAAAATTGGTTGGTAAAGACTAAGGACCAGTCACCATTACAGTAACCAGGAAGAAGCTTAGACTTTCCCGTTTACTTTTCGGATCAATTATAAATTTAGTGTATGAAATTATGAAAATTTTATATTTTAATATTTTAATGAAAAATGTTTATAATCAAGTGTTCGAACCGATTAAGTGTCCGAACCAATTAATTTTTTTTAATTTGATGTCACTGTCTAATGTGGCTTGCCGGGAATTATGAATAAGACACGTAGGATTACTAATTGTTAAAAATTTAACTGAGTAAGACGTCAATCAAGTGTTCGAACCGATTAAGTGTCCAAACTAATTAATTTTTTTTAATTTAGTGTCACTGTCTAATATGGCTTGCCGAAATTGTGAATAAAATACGTGGAATTACTAATTATTAAAAATTTAATTGAGTAGGATATCAAATAATATGACATTAGATGTGACGTGTCAAATAGTAAAGTGTAAAATTAAAGTAAAAAATTACCCTTAACAAAAATCTTATTCATAACCCAACTCTTTGTCTCTCTCTCTCTCAACCTCCTCAGTGGATCACCACTTCTCAACCTATTCCTCCATGGCTATAGCGGCAACCATCAATGGTCAATCCAAAGCCAAATGCAAACATAATAATACTAATCCCTATCCATATCCTTCTCCTCCTTCTACAACTAATTAGCTAGCATTTTAAAACTTATAAAAAAATCCCAATTGCCTTTTATTTCTCTTACCTCCGTAGATAAAACTCTCAAACCTCAAAATCAAAACCCGCAAGAATCAAACTTTTTTTTCTCTAATTTCAACTCAAGAAGAGGGATATGCAGCCTTGTAACAGAGAAATGCATGGAATAAACTCATACCAACATATCTTCTCCAATCCCTTTTTAAGACCTTTAAAATTAGTAGATTCGAAACCCCCATTTTTTTATCTGACAAAACGTTGCTGACTACAGTGAAAAATATTAGTTTCCATAGTAAATTTGACGAGTGTACACTTTTGGCTTGAATCGCGATGGAGTTCGTGATCCATTGAGGAGGTTAAGAAAGAAAGACAGTTGGATTGTGAGTAGGGCTTTTGTTAAGGGCAATTTTATCCTTTAATTTTATATTTCATTGCTTGACACGTCAGATTCGACATGTCATATTATTTGGTGTCCTACTCATCTTTAATTTTAACAATTGGTGGGTCTCATGCATTTTATTTATAATTAATCCTTACTTCCTTATCTTTGCTTGCGCTCTTTTAATTCTTTCCCAACGTCTCTCTAACTTTTCTTTTTCGTTTATTTTTCCATTTCTCCAAATTCCATGTCACTACTGCAGTGTGCGCGTATTCGAAATACTTCGTCAAAAAATGCCATGGTTTTCATTGTCGTTTAATGCATTATTTTAGACTAATTTTGGATCGTATCAGCTGCTATGTTAAACTAATCCATAATGAATTTTTAAGATATTGTTGTTTTTAATCTATAAAAATTTATTTTTGATTATCGACTGGTCGTTCTCCCTTTCTCTATGGTTGACGACATAGGTTTTTCTGTTATGTATCCTATCTCTTTGAACAAAGTCGTCGATTGACAAGTTGTAATTTTGACGGTAACAGTCCTCTGTCGTATAAGGCCTTCTTACTTGTGGTCAAAGACTACTTTTCCTATTCGCTCACCTGAACGCCTTTATTCATGCGGTACCTCTCGAAAGACCAGACTGCATCACCAGCTGACTCATTTGGCATGCGCGTGGGATGTGGCCGTAGCGTGTGCGAGGGAACGATGGAAACTTGAAGACTTGTGTATCCAGCTCTTATGTTAATCATCCCCGGTCTTCAATTTTCACATCCTAGTCATTTGCCAAGCTAATGATAATATTCACAATCCAAATTCCAATTTGAAAAGTGGTATCATTTTCCAAACAATTGAAGTGGAAGCATTAACGATTTTCCCAAATTCGATAACAACAGGCACTGAAGAATCCAGAGGGAAAGAGTTAAAAAAGAAAAAAAAAACTCTAATGCTACTAAGAATACAGAAGGAAAGAGTCAGATCATTCCCAGGTCCTCGTCAACTCCAGCACGCGTGTAGGATCTTATACTTTTTATCACATCTCAGTTCGCAGATGTGATACTTTAGTAGTGGTGAGTTCGAAAAAGGAAAAAAAATGGATCTAAAGCAATTTAGAGGGAAGCTATCCCTAAGGATCTACAGCATTTGGATATTAATGAGGATATAGCAATGAAAAGATAGAATGAAGACAAGAGGAAGCATCAGTTAAACATTTAATACACACAAACAGCTATAGAGCACCTGTAGCAGAACAACTCCAGCTCTATTTTCACAAGACTTGTTCTTTCTAGAAACTATTTGATTCACCTTCAATTTCAGAATTCTTCCTCTGGGCACTCACAATTGTATCCAAATCTTGATTCAAACAAGGAGTGGTCAGAGAGTCATGAGTAGACGTGCACAACACCACCACAAAGGAGATTTAGACGTAACTCGTGATACCTTAAACAGATATCAATACAAGAAATGTGAAAGGTGGGGGTTGCATTTAGAGTCTCATGTTGTTGAAACTCACCCAAGCAAACTGAACATCCAATGCCTTCGATCAGCTCTTTGGCTTTCTTTGGATTCGCCCTTCTTGTACTTCCAGACTCTGATCAACTTGATAATCAATTGTTGCAAACTAGCAGTAGTTGTGACCAATTGGGATGACCAATTTGGTTCTCATCAAGAAACCCTTCGTCTGTATTTTCTACTTCAGCTTATGAGTAACTGTTATTCCTTTAACTGCAGTTGCTAGGACAGGGTTTAGCTATAATAATAACATGATACTCGGTCAGGAAAAAGTTAGTCAGAAAAAAAAAAAAAAAAAAAACTAACGAACAATATGGTGACGTGTAGCTCTAGGGATAGGGGAAGAGATGAGGTATAAAGAAGAGGCAGCGTTGTAATAGAGGCAACAAACTCTAATCTGCGTAAGAATAACACTAATAGAGGGCAGGCGGGGTTGCAGATGTATGTACATCCATTGCCATTTCCACACGAATGTTTGATCAAACCCATCCCACCATTAAAGGGGAATGATCTTTTTGTGTTTCTCCTTTCATCTTTCGATAACATGAATTATTCTTGAAATATTCATATCGAGGGGGAGGGGAGGGAAGGCATTTTCAAATCATATATTAAAGAATTTGATTATAACTAAAGAAGTAAATATAAATATTATAGAATAATATTTCTTGTCGCATTGAAACATCCAAACAAAACAGTAACACACAGAAATGAATATACCATATAGATTACAAGCCATCAACACTAACTACATGTAAAAATCTATTGTATATACAACGCATCTCTAAGGGTTTCTCAAGAGTAGATGTCCCCGCAGTAAGCCTTTTCCAACAAGCGCATATGGCTAATTCTATACTTACCTTGTAATATTGAACAATAATGAACATGCCTAGTTTAAGAATTGATAATGTTGAAGGAGAATTTTGATAGTAGCTGCGGTATGCCTGATATGATTGATCCATATGTCTACAAAATAGAAACAACAAAAATGAATTACAAATGAGAATTACCTTGAAATTTAACTTTTCTGGGTTCTAACATGTAAAACATGGTATATTCTAACCCACCCAATTCAACCCACAGAGAGAGTATGTAAAACAAATCTTTAACATAATAAAGCCATCTACAACCAGTTAAGGTGATCTACTAGAAGATTCAATCTCCATGTAAAGCTAAATGCATCATTATATGTGAATCCTAATGAAGAATTACCTTTCGATTTTCATGAATCTGGCACAATGGGATTGCCAGCAGCTTAAGGTTTTTCGGTACAATGAACTTTTGACTCATCGGTAACCTTACAAGGAAGAGTTTTGTGCATTCCTATAGAAACAGATAGCATAAGAAATCAAGTCATGGAATCATAAATTCAAAATGCTGAAAGAAAAGTTTCAGCAGAATTTTGCAAAACCTTGGGTGTTTTTACATTAGGAGGCATGTATGGATATGGTAAGGTTTCAAAGTCGGGCTTCCACCACATCCCAAGGCATTCATCCACCTGACAATTAAAAATAAAAATATGTAATTCCACTCATCACTAGATAATAAGACTGCAACATTAGCACCTAAAAAGCAACTAATTACCTCCCAATCAGTTTCATCCTCATTCCCGGAGAGCTTTCTTGATAGCTTACGTTTCAATCCATCAATATCTGGAAATTCCAAAAAGGAAAAGGGTTAAGGAAGCCTTGCAGGCATTCTCTTTATCCCAGGAGTGATTCGACGAGAAAAATTTCATATTTATACGATTTGATGAATACCAATAGATATTTACCAGATTCTCCAGGTCTTAAACGACCACCAGGAAGCTTAAAGGTTGAATTCCTTATTTGCAATAGCAAAACATGAGGATGTTTGAACAACTCAACCTGATTTTATAACATTACAACCTTTCAACTCAGTATATCATGTCAAATGACAAGACTTTCTTAATAAGAGAAATAAAGAGACACGACAAAGAACATGAATTCACAAAATCATCGAAGAATAAACGCAAGAAAAACCAATTCAAAATTTCAAATATTGAAAAGAAAGCAGAAATTAACTAACCAGAATAACTGCCTCCACATATGTCCTCAATCCATGGGCAAGATAACTAATAACCAAAAAAGAAAAAAAAGACAATCAATCCACAAAAGAAAGATGTAAACAAATTAAAATAAAAGCAAAGAAAACCACTAAACCAAATAAGATATAGTACTTAGATTTCATCCTTTGTACGCGGTCTGCCAAAGTCTCGTTCTTGAAAGAAAGAGGGTCTTTTGAACCAAAATAGTAGCTACTGAGAGGGTATATGTATAAAACAGAACCTTGATCCCTGCTACCTTCATGGCGGTTGTCTAGAACCATTTGATCACCCATAATCTTGATTCTTGAATTTCCCCCAGAAAGAAAGAACGCAAAAATGCACGAGACAGAACGAGAACCGAAGAAGTCCGAAGAAGAAGAAAGAATAGAAGAGAAGGTGTCCTTTTTCAGTATAGTCTAGAGCAATGCATAAAGTCTACTAAACAAAACAACCAAACGTGGCTGTTCCTGATTGAAGTGGACAGTGGCGGTCGCTGCTGCTATATAATGACGGAGAAAGACGTCGAGGACAATAACGGGCTTGGACTGGTGGGCTTGTTTATGTTCTTCGGTTACATGTAATTATGGCTTGGGCCTCATTACTATTTTACACGATGCCGGCTACGACTAGTCGACAACTAGTCGGCAATTATTTTTTAAAATACATTTAAATAAGGAAAAAAAAAAAAAAAAAAAAGGAGGGAGAGAATGATTTCTCAACCACAAAGCACTGTTGACCAATATGAATCCTTAACTTTGTGGACCACACAACAGATCAAATAAGGGCGTATGGTCTTCATACGTATCACCCAATCAGAGTTCATTACTTTCAGAATACCAACGGCTCCTCTACAGATAATTTTAACCAATCCATAATTATTTATTTGATTAATTTAATAGTAGATGTTAATTTATAATTTAAAAAAACCATAATTAAAACAAAAATCGTTTCCTTTTCATCGCAAGAAGAAAAGAGGAAGGGACACAAGAGAAGTCAATTTCCCGCAGCGTCTAGTGGATTAATACCCAAACAAGACCTTTACTTGTCGCGAAAACTCTTCTCCTTGTACTTCTTCTACGCTACAAATAGCCTCTCTTTTGTATCTCCTCTTTGATCTGAACGGAAAACCATCCCAGAACGTTCATGATCCAGTCTCTGTTTTTCACAGGTAAGAACCCTTTTCTTTTCTGTTATATATTTATTTATTTATTTATGGGAATTAATTCAATGTTTCTGTCATTTTTTGACGTTTGGTATTTTCTCGGCGCTGAAACTTTGCGTATTGTTTCGTATTATTATCTTTGATCGATTGTTGAGTTTTTCGAATTGGGTTAGAATTTTTCTGCAGTTTCTTTGAAAATATGCAGCTAGAACTTATTGTTAGATTGGAAATTTATTGCACCTGTTATCTGTGAAAAGATTTTATTTTGTTTTGGACATGGAGAATTTTATTTTTATGAATGTTATAATGTGATGGGAATAGCTTTCCTTATCAAGAAATTGGACAGATTCTTTCTATCACAGTTGTTTAAATTTTCTTTTTGTCCATTCTATTGGTGTTGACATTTTGAGCTTCCATTCATTTAATCCAATCACAGATTATCATACTTGCATCCGTTTGCTTGATGAAAGCATTATTGACAGGTGTGGTATGGAAATTTGATGTTACTTTAGTTAATTAATATTAACGGTTAACTTTAATTTCTGAAGCAGGTATTAATGTTTTAAGGAACAATAAATAGTTGCCAAGTAAGAACTGCTGAAAAGGCCTGCCTCGTCAAGCACAAATGGATCAAAGTACAGTACCTTTCTTGATTTATTTTCTCACTTCTTGAATTAGGGGATTTTCATTTACATTTGATTATCGTCATTTTCAATTTGTCCCCTGCAAAAATTTGAATTTTTGTTTGCATGAACTGTTATGAACCAAACCATCTATATGAATCTAAATGTGGTTGAAAAGTAGATAGCAATGAATGGCAATGCAGTCTGAAATACATTTGTGGAATCATATACATGTTTTCTTCTGATACTTGACTGTTGTTTGTTTAAAGAATGTTTATGATATGTTCATTCATTGTGAAAAAAGAATTTGTGAGAATTTCTAGACCTAGCATCGACTGAGGATACATTTCATTTTTTATTGCTTCTATGAGAATTGATTATTGCAAAATACCATAGAGAATATTTAGTTAACATGTTAACAGTCACTCAGATATTTCAACATAAATTGAATCCAACTTTGTGTTGTAGATGTTGCTATTGAGGACAAAGAGGTTTTAAGAAATGGGCTTGAGATGGTGAAATCAGCCTCTGATAAGCACATAGATCTTCTGCGGCCATCTGCACGATACTATTCAGCATCTAAAGGTTAGGATCCTATTCAGCAATTAGCCTGCTCACGAAGAGATTTATGGTCTAATCATGCTTGCTTTTATTGTTAATTACCTTTATATTGGACCGTTTTTTGCTCATTTACGTCATTGTTGTCGATGTTTATATATTGCTATCAGAGTGACATTTCTGTTTTATTTACTGTCACATCACATGACATAATTCTGCTCATATTTTTTGTCATGTAGAATTATTTTAGGTTAGATATATAAATTTTGCAGCATGTATTACGTGTTTGTCCAGAGAGCTGAAAACCACTATAATCACAGGGCAAGCCCTAGATGCTGCGGACCGTGAAAAGGGCAAGTATACACTTCTTAGAGATCCTGAGGAATTACAAGTTGGGATGTATGACAAACCACTTCCATGCTTTGGCTGTGGTGTAGGATGGTTTTCGTGAGTATTTCTCAAACTACTACTTCCTTTCATAATGTTCCGCATATTCTAATTATTCTCTCTTTTTTATCAGTTTTCTTTTAGGATTTGTGTTCCCATTGATGTGGTATTATGCCACAATTCTTTACTTTGGAAATTGTTACCGAAAGGATCCTAGGGAGAGAGCAGGCCTGGCTGCAGCTGCCATTGCCGTAAGTTCCTTCCATCTCCTTCATTAGTGAAAAATATTAATCATGATGTTTGATAAATGCATTTTCAGTGCTCCTCTCCAATCTTAAAGAACAAACATTCAACGTGTACTATATTCAACACTGAAATTTGATTGCAATTCCTATTACAGGCGATGACATGTTCTGTTGTCTTGCTGGTTATAGTAGCTTATTGTATGCTCTTTTAGCCTGGCACTTGACTTGCAAGTTTGCTCTTAACAAGTGTATGTCAAAACAAGACATTCGGTTGGAAGAAATTCCCCATGCGATGTAGATAAGAAAGTTCTAGCGGAAGAGCACGGGGAAAATGTTATTACAAGATTGTTCCTCAACAACTGGATATACCCTACAATTCAGAAACATATACAAAAAAACTTGAAACTTCTTTCCCATAGCTTTTGAGTACCTATGGTCCTGTGATAATGGAGAACATTGTTAATTAGCAGATGTAACACAAGTGTTAATTAATATAGCAGTCTTGTTTGAGGCTTTGTTTATAGGTGAGGAGATCCCATGCGGTCATTTATTAGGCTTTGTCAACAATTATGGAATGTATTTATCTTTAATGTAAAATGTTATTTCACTGGTTCTGTGGCGTGAATTCGGTCATATCTTCGAAGTCTCGTTGGAGCCAGTAGTCAAAATTGAATTGGCATTCCCTCGTTCGTTTCAACGGTTTTAAACTCTCCAGGGAAATCGATTCCATAGAGGTAAAAGAACTACGGTTGTCTAAGCATCCAATGTAATCATTTAATAGTTCTATGTTCATTAAAAAAGAAAAAACATGTATAGATCTGGCTCTGAAATTCGGAGGCATATAATGTCGTTTACTAAAAAAAAAAGAAATCCAACTGTAAGAAAAAAGTAAAAGAATACAATGGCGACGGTCCTTCAAAAATTTTCTATCAATAACAATCTAATGTCATACAAGAATGAGACAACACTGCGTGATGGCACAATCTCCAACAGGTCCCCCAAACTGCTGTTACGAAACAAAGGCAAAGACAAGCTTAACTTTCAACTCTGAAAATTGATGCAGTTACTATAGCAAATTCTCTTCTAGACAATCAAAATGCTCAGCTTTGATCTTTAGCCACCAGATGGACATATTGCTTATCAACTCTGAATCTGGAACTTGAATTGATCTGTACACAACACCGAGAAACAAAAATAAAGAATAACACATTAGTAGTAGTTGATAGAGAATTCACGAATTCTCAGATAATGCCCCAAGCAGTTAGCAACTTACCATTCATCCTCAAAGACAATGAAACAGAAAAAATAAATTACTTAAACATGAAAAACTACGTAGTCCTTGCAGTCCTGACCTTTTGCTCAAGCATTTCACTGAATTGGCTTTCATCCTCTGTTATGTCAGATTCCCGGAGAGAGTTCAGAACAAGTTTTTTCAGTTTCTTCATCTTCAAAACCCCATCTGGATTCTGCGTTTGCATGCAACAACATATGATACATAATAAATGTCAAGAAATGGAAGTTACTATAAAACGGGACAATGTAAGTCAATTCAATGTCATAAAAGGGCTTCCTTCTTTTGTACCCTCTCTGTGGACTCGGTGTTCATGCTATCAAGCTTATCTCAACAGTCAAAGTATGTATTTAATCAAGATGCGTATTCATAGCACAGTCAAATAGAATTGAAAGGCAATGTAAATAACAAATATTATCAACGAGGCTTACCGATATCAAGGCTGACTTGATCAATTTCTTCAACTTTATCTTCTTTTTGGTATCTTCTTTGATAGAGCCAGATTCTACCACCTTATCATCTTTGAGCCCATTCTGTTTAGCTTTCTTCAACTGACTCTCCATTTCCTCTGCTTTGGTTCTTTCAGCTTGAACCACACTGTTGCCTATTCCTTGTGTAGTATCACCCCCATTCTCTTGCCCCATGCCATCACATCTAGATTCATCAAGTTTTCTTTTCTTTTTCGACGGTTTTCCACTCTCCGTTCCTGCGTCGTTGTGCACTTTATCAGCTTTAGGCACATCTAGCACATTTTGTTCCTCGGCATGTTTGTTATCGTGCAATTCACCATTTGTAGTAATCTGAACAGTGGAAGGTTTATCTTGAGTAGATTCTTCTGTCTCTTTAGTTTGTTGTTGCTTGGCAGCATGAATAGCTCGAGCCTTTGCCCGGTGCTTCTTTCCGTCAGCATGAAGAAGCAAAGTCTGCTTACTGGTAGCCTTCGTATTGCAGAGACTGTAAATACATTCTCAATTCAACCCATCTCTTTTACCATAGATAGAGAAATTTCAACCAGAACAGTCAAAAGGTATGACAAAATGCAACTACTCACAAGAGCCTACATCACAATACATGAGCCAAGAAGCTATAACTGGACCTAAGAAAAACCTACATATTTGTAAAAACTGAATGCATAGGCTCTGCGTAAAGTTGCCAGTCCATTGAGAAACATTTTCCCAAGCGAAAAAGCTCAAGCATGAAGATTTAGTTTTTTTTATTTTATACATTAGAGACTTGTTTACATTACATTCTCCAACTGGAAAGAAATTGGAACTATTATCATTTAGCTGTATTCACTTGTCTTGAAATAAAACGTTCTCGACAAGAAGCTATTTCCAACTATTTCAAATACAGAAAAGCTCATAATTTAATGCTCTCAACATATGCATATGCTAAGCAACACTGTAATTGATCTCTATGCGGGAAGGAAATGGAAAGTAATGCAGTGATTCAGTGATTCAGAATTTAGTGGCACGTATCATTTGAAGAATAAATGAGCAAGCCTACATAATGGAAATTGAAAATGTGAAAGTAAAAAAATTAAACACACCTACAAAACCATGGAGGGCGTTCAGATAACCCGACATTTATATCAACATCGGATTGCTGCTTTAAGTTCTTGTTGGTCTTAGGAGTGGCACCGTTTGGAGCTTTCCCTTGACCTTTCGGACCATATTTTTCCTGAGCAGAAATTTAACACATAAAAAATAAAAAAGAGAAAGCAAATAATTAAAACTGAATATGATCAGATATAAAAAAAAGACAAGCCACAGAAAAAGAAATGAGATACGAACCGCCTCAGTAATGCACTGAGTATGGCCCTGAATACTTTCCTGCCCGAACATCTCTCCACAATCGATACATGATAGCTACACCATTACAACATTGGACCGAGCTTTACATAAAGGATCAAATAGAGCAATAATTGTCTCGGGTTAAAATCAAATTAAACCAAAAAAAAAACCTTAGAAGCTGAGCAAATTCTGAAGTGATTAGGTAACTTAGGCTTCTTCAAATTCTCTCCGCAATCTTCACACTGAAACCACACCATTTTTCTTGTCCTGATAATTCGATTGCGAGAGAGGAGGAGCCAGTGAAGGTGATCGGGGGTTTAAGATTTAAGACTTTTAATTAGGGTTTTCGCTTTACTTCTTTCAATCTTTCCTTTTGCGGGCCGCCGAGGATCCAGAAGCTCCGAATCGAGACCCTCAGTAGGCCCTAAACGCACCGTTTAAATTTTTTATGAGGCTTCAGCCAGCGTGGAAAGCGCCACTCATCTGAGCGGCACCCTGACTGCCTCCGTTTAGTGGTGAACTGGCACGTGCCTCTGTGCATTGTAATGTGATCGGGTACCAACCATTAATTCATAAGCTGGGATGGCCACACCGAAGCTGACTGGAGTGATTAAAACCCTCGATTTAATTTATGGATTGTAATAAATTTTGAAAATAAAAATTCAATCCATCCAGTAATTTTTTTTCTTTTATACTATACATAAATACGAAAATAGAAAAAATAATGAGATTTATAATATCACTCCTAATAAAAGTTAAAATATTATTAAAATATTTTAAAATAGTTTTAGTGGTAAATAATTTAAATTTTACATTTTATATAAATAAATATTTTAATGAGTAGTTCGACACTTTTTTTTTAGATAATATTGATTATTTAATTTTCATATATGGAATAAATACTCTGTAAAAACACTTTATCCTTTATTAGGTTGACCCAGTACGAACAATATTTAGTTTTATCTAATAAATTCAGGATATTTGTAGTTAAGACAAAAAAAAAAAGAAAAATTATATTTTATTATTTGATTAAATATAATTTTAAAAATTAATTTTTTAAATACATATATATAATAAAAAAGAAAAAAAAGTACACGTTTAAAATTATAGGAAAAATTGTAGGTTTATTTACAGAGGATAAAACATCTTTTTATATAATTTTTTTATTACTTAATTTATTTATTTATTTTAAATTAACTTAAAAAATAGAGAAAAAAAATATTTAAATAAACTAATTAACCGATAAATATTAGATCCGATCATGGTTTACTTTGTACTTTTTATTTATTGACTTTAATTTTTTTTATCCATCAAAGTTAAATTTAATTAAATTATAACATTTTTATGGTTATTTTTGAAATTTAAATTGATGATTTTTTTAATATAATTTATTTTATTGTTGCATGTTGAGTTCTCAAAACAATTTTATTTTTAATAAAAAATTTTTATTTTTATTTTTTCATTATTGAATTAATTTTTAACCACTGTCATGAAATATATATTCATTACAATAAATTGATGAACTCATGATTAAACATTTTTAATTTTCTTAATATTTTTTCTTTTATATCCTAAATACATTTAACTTAAAAGAAGACAATGTTTATGAAATTGAAAAACAAAATAGAAGAAAGTATTTTGATTTTGGGTCGTCTTTTAGTTTTCAAGAGTTTGTGTGTATTTTTATATATTCATTTATTTGATGCACTAAGTAAGTAATACTGTCACTATAGCCAAAATGATTATCATAGTTAATTCATATCATATTTTCGTTTTTTTTTTCTTTTACCTACAAATAAAAAAAATATTATTATTTCTCATCATAGTTGTATATAGATATTGATTTATGATTAAAGGCAAGGGTTAGAGATTGAGTGATAACTTAATTTTATTTTTGAATACCTATCAGGTTATAAATTGAGCAATTATATACAAAGATTGGATTGAACTTAATTTAGAGACCAGTTTATTATATAAAAATAGAATTAAGTATATAAAAAATAACACTACAATTAGCGTATACGATAAAATTTAATATAAATTAACCAATTGTATTTATTATAGTCTAAATAAAAATTTAAACTTTAATATTATTTTGAAAATAAAACGAGCATTGTCAACCTACAATGCACATCATAAAAAAGGCTAGTAGTACATAACTATATTTATGTATTTTTACGAAAATTTTTATATCACTTTTAACTTTTATTTTAACCCGTCACGTAATTTAATTTATAAAATTACATCTATTTAACATTTTAATTGACATATTAAGCAAATCCACTTATAAAAGCAGATGATAAATTACATATTAGATAGTTCAAAAATAAAAATTATATTAATAATATCAAATCAATAGTTGATATATAGAAATCAAAACCCTTAAAACTTGTTATTAATAGCATGACAATGTGCAAAGTTATCACAAAAATTAAAATTCAAAATATCACAAGATGAATATTAAAATTAGAGTATCACAAAAATGAAATTATATATCTAACTTTTTTTTTTTCTAAGTAAATTATGTTTTTAAATAAAAAATGATCGAAATTCAAGTTTGATTGTGCACGTTTAAGAAAATTGAGGGTCTTAAAATGAAAGTCCAGATATTGGGACAAGGATAGGTAGAGAAGAAAAGGACCGTTCCCAATTAAAATTTGTTAATCCCAGCTGGAATATAATTAATTATATTATATTATAATATGTTGATTGCCAACTTTCGTTTTCGAACGATTGATAAGAAGCTCGTATAAAGATAATGAGCCCACATTGGATAAATAATTGGTGTTAATTAACTCACAAACAACCATTAAATTCGCATGCAATTTTAAGTAATTAGTTTCGTAACTGTCTTATACATGCAATTGACATAGTATTGCTTTTGACCCACATTGCTTCCCACGTAATCAACTCCCATTTTTAATATTTTAATGTATTGTTATACCACGTACCTTCAAACCCTGTATATAACTGTGAATCAACCAAATTATTAATAAATTATTTGAAATTTAATTTAAAAAAATTATTTTTTACATTTTAAAATTCTCAAATGTCTTATATTTTGAAATAAAATAATTATCCGAAAACGACGTATATTTGAAAGAGAGAAAGAGAGACATTACTTTTATTTGTGAACCAAAATTCAATATTTAAATATCTATGTGTGCACTTAATTCTTTAATTCCACACAGTTAATGAACAATGAAAGCTACCGTGTCCGCATGATTAATTGATAAATCTTAAGAAATTATTAAATCAGAGCACGGAACTCTCACGTGAGAAAAAGAACAGGCTGTCCACCGGAAGCTAACTAAGCTGCTGTTGGGAAGACTTAGAGGACACTTCGCGGCCAGTGGCTATCATTCCTCAACCTCCTTTTTACTCATAAAATTTTTCTTTCAAGAAACCAAAGTCCCTTTTGCAATCAAACTTGTTATGTGAGCACGTGCGATACACTTCCCTTCACATAGTATGCAAAACCCAACCAAATTTTGGTTTTTGGATTGGTTGGGTTTGACATAGCAAATGACAACAGCTGAATTTTTCTTTTTTCTTTTTTGAATTTTGGCTCAAAAAGGTAGTCAAAATCAGTCAAATTTTAATAGGCGTCAGCAAGACCAATTGAAATTAAAATCAAAATTCGAACAAAATAGATAATTTGAATTCTCCAATTTCAAAATCGAAACCAACAGTTTCGATTTAGCTTGATGATGTGGTTGGGTTTAAATAGCAAAGTTTGGTATTCTTATCTAGGCTAGAGAAAGTGGGTTGCCAAATGCCAGCCGCAGGACTACTAAAGTGACTTTCAATAAGCTTTTTGAGGGAGAAAATGGTGTGTGGGACATGAATAAGATAAACGCTAGGGTTCAAATAATATCTTTCCCCTTGAAGGGGTGGCACTGTTGGCCTAAGTTGCTACGATTTTGAAGGACCAGTAGTTGTCACGCATGAGGATAATACCTTTTCTCTTGCTATATTTTCCCACATACCAAACAATGAATTTCTCTTTCGGGTTGGCAATGCCACCCTAAATGTCCAGTATAAAATATTTCTAAAACCCAATTAATATAATTCAACTAATTTTAAAAATAAAATACAATAATTTTAAACCGATTTCATTTATTTTGATCCCGTTTGATTTCTGATAAAAAAATGTAAATCGAGTTAATTATGTTATGTAAATTTTAAGTGACATTTTTTTATTAATTGATATGAAAATAATAGCACTTTTCAAATTATCAAGACATTTAATTTTCATGATTGATAATTTAATAGTGTGAACTTCCAAAAATATCCTTGAAAATTTCAGAGCTGAACTTGTTCCCTTCCACTCGACATGTGAAAAGCTTATCGCACCAGCTAGTCAGTCTCCTCCAAACGGATGCAATTTGAGAATTGAAACGGCTTTTGGTTATTTGGACCCTAAGTTTCAGTTTGGTTGTTTTGTGCTGGCTGATAATTTGAGCCGGTTGGTAGCTGAATATTTATAATTTATTAAAATTTAGCAATCGTTATTATTAAATATAATAATATTTTTTTTAAAAAAAAATATTTACTCCAATATGAATTTGGCATAATTTTTAAATATTCAAAATACTTTCGTATATATTTGTACGGTATTAAACCCCCTGTTGAGGGTATTTTGAATATTTTGTCGAAAATTGTGTCAAACTAAAATTAGGCGAATTAGCACTACTCTAATTTTTATTATTATGTGTCTTATATGTATTATTTTTTAAGATAAATATATTATTTTAATGTATTAAATAAAAAACTAATTAAATTAACTTAATAGTTATTTATTATTTTTATAAAATTAATATAATCAAAATATAGTATAAACACAGCCAATTAATATGTTTGATTATAACTTGTGAACAAACAAAAATCTATTTACATATTCAAAAATTGGTGAAGAGCAGTGTTAATAATAATGATAAACAGGAAAAGAGCAGAGCCATAAGCGTTTGAATTTGCTCTTTTGAAAGGGGAAAGAAAGCAATTAAAGGTAATGTTTTTTTGTTGTGAAGGATATTATTTCAATGATTGCTGTCACGCTCCAATCATACACAGTCAGTCACCTTAAAAAAAAAAAAAAAAAAAAAAAAAAAAAAAAAAAAAAAAAAAAAAAAAAAATTTTTTTTTTTGAAAAGGTTTTTTATAGTTTTTTTGGTGTTGGGGGGGGTGAACACGTGCCCCAGAAAA